>APFE031483074.1:0-34189 GCA_000404065.3 Pinus taeda
TTTTGATTGGCTTGCTTGTCACTAGATATCTTTAGATACTAGGAAGGTCGATCTTGTCCGCAACCTCGACTCATTCCACGTGACATGATCTATTCACTTCCTCATCTGATCATGATGTTGATTCAACCATTGTTAATCTATCCAAGACGCTGGTCCATGGTGATCTATTTTTCAATGAGTTCGAAACCCCCCAGATTGTTGAGGCACTTCAGCCCGAGATGATGGTTTTGTCAAGCCCTCGTTGTCCTGAGGTTGGTTTCAGTTTTTGTCAGGAAATTGTTGAAACACTCAAGGCTCCTCATCACTCTCTTCTTTGCATTGGAGATCAACCAAACACCCAGATTTCACTTCCTCCACTCAAACTACATTATCCCATCACTCATGCATTGGAGGAATCTTACACAGCAAGCACACATGCACACCACAAGTGGTCTACCTTTCCCACATTTGCTTGCATGTCACAGTCAAGAGAATGCATACACTCAACATCTGCATGTAGCGTAGCACAACATCATGGCAGCACCATAGAATGCATGTCATGCACTATCACTCATCTTTGTTCTATGCTTACTTGTAAGCTCAGAGTGTGTTTTTCTTCACTGTTACATCTTTCTTGTTTGCTGGTTCACACAGTTGTCTTGTTCGCGAACCTTTCCTTCACCAACATGGATCAACCAATGCATCGATGGCTGCATTGGAAGTATCACTTCACGTGAGATGACCCATGCACTTTTAGCTTAGGAGTAGGAGTAGTGTCTGCTTTTGAGTTGTTTGCTTGCATGCTTGTTTTCTTACTTGCTTTGTTTGTTTGTTTGTTTGTTTGTCTTCTTTCTTATTTGCTTACTTGTTTTTCTTTCACTTTTCCTTCTGCTCTTACTTTTCTTTGTTGTTTGTTAGTTCGCTTGTTTTGTTTTGTAGGATAGTTTCACATGAAACCGTGTATGACTCTTGAAGCAAGTTGGGTAAAGTACAAGAGGTCGTGTTCTGCTATCACTACTTTTCTATATGTCATCCTCCCTCTGTATGAAGAACTTGTTACTTTCAATCCATGATATGTCAATGGAAAATATGCACTGTTTGAAGTGAACCTTGGTGAAAACACAATTCTTGCGTGCTAACTAGTGTCACCTACTCTAGTCGGTTGTTTTTGGCTTAACTCTTGTCAGCTCAATCAAGTAGAGAAAGGTGAGGGGGAAAACCTTAATAGGCATGTCAAAGGTATAATAAACTACTTCTCTATAGGAACAACCTCTTCTGCTCTCAATAAGTAAAGATCCCTCTTCTGCCTTTGAAATGAATAAGTGTTATGCACAGTTACAAAGATGAAAATGAAAAAAATTATTATTAAAAAAGAAATAAAAAAATAAAAAAATGAAAATGAATAAGGCGAAAGAAGAGAAAGGCTTCCTGTGTAGAGAGGTGGTGCAAGTAACTTCACCAGGGTACTAACCAGGCTCACTGGCATCGAAGCCATGCTTGTGTTCCTATGTGACTCCATCGGGGTATTCTCTAGGCCTGTTGGCAGTGGAGAAACACCAAAGATGAAACCAAGACTCTGACGACTATGCTGCTTGTGTATCAATATACCCCTCAACCCCAATCGAAACAACTGTGTTGACTTGGCTTGGAATGTGTGTC
Organism: Pinus taeda; assembly: GCA_000404065.3. NCBI lineage: Eukaryota > Viridiplantae > Streptophyta > Pinopsida > Pinales > Pinaceae > Pinus > Pinus taeda. Next base: position 1,639 of record APFE031483074.1, read on the forward strand.
AATTGACAAAGAGTTTGGCAAATGCTACATCTTACAATCAAGCTAGTGTGAAACCAAGAGGATCTGAGAACTGGGCAATACTTCTGGAGGTTTTAGACTTGCTTTTCATGAACAAGGTCCATTCAGAGAGTTGGAGTTCTACCAGTGTGTAGCCAAGTGTTGTAGCGGCTACAACCACCCTCCAAAATTTTTCCTTAGCCTTGATTTGGAGCCTCCCTTCCAACCTTCACAACAGCTTGTTTTGCTTCATCAGGTTCACAAGCTTCATTGTTTTGCTTGCACAAAGGCAGTTTATTGATCACAGCTCGAAGCATTCCCCTCACAAGATGTTCACTCAGACTTGGTCCAACTGTAGGTTGAGTAGCTTCCCCAAGAAAATTGTACATTTCTAGAGGGAAACCAGCCTTCCCTCTAGAAATTGTGCAATCCTGTCTGGTAGCCTGCTGGGCTCCAATATTGTGCAATTCTTCCAGTCAAAACTCCCAACAGGAATTGCGCAATTTTCCCCAGCAGGGATGCTCAACCCAAAATTTGTGCAAATATGGGTAGTAGTCTGTTCCACTACCCAAAAAGTGCTCAAATCTCCTGGCCAGTCAACCCAACTCCCAGCCAGAAATGCACATTTTCTCCCATCAGTCGAGCAGTCTCTTGTATGTGCAGCTGAGTTGACCAGTTCCCTTCGGGACTGAGAAAAACTGACTTGCATGCATGGGTTGCTTCTCCCAATGTAGCATGCAAGGGAATCCCTTGTTTTAAGGATCTTTTTCTAGCAATTGGAGGTTACATGAAATGATCATTCCAAAAACCTCCCACCAAGTATCACTTTCCCTAGATTTGTGGCATGTACGTCACAACCTCGATGTTATTATAACTCATCAATCAGATGCTACATAGCTCATTCCTCACATCAACGTTGTAGCTTTGACATCCCACATCACATCAAGGAGCTATTGGCACATTCGGCTAAGTTCTTTTGGGGTAAGCTCGCTTCCCATGCCTTGTGTTGCATCTTTGTCGCTTTTTGTGTTTTTGCTTGTGTGAGCATTTTTTGCTTGATTCTGGTGAGCGCTTGCTGTCGCTTACATGTATATTAGCTTTCCCTAGCATTGTTTTAGTTTTCGTTGCTATCATACTGTTGTCGCATGCATGAAACTGTTTTTCACGAACGGTCACCGATTCGGCAACTCGCCTCACCCACATGCATGTTGTTCCGTTTTATGAATCGGTCATTCGTTGTTTTCATGCATGATCATTTACTTATGCTTACACTTAGTATCACCATGCATTCACACTCACATTCACTTTCAGTTGCCCTTCGGCGAGTCTGGGCATCCTTGGTCCGAACACTGCAGCCTCACTAAGACACAATTGTGAAATCCTGAGAGAGAAGGCTTTGTCTTTCTCTCAGGAAATGTGCATTTCTTCCTAGCAGCTATTCCCTAGGCCTGCTTTGCCCAATCCCGAGGGACAGTGAATGCTGGCCCACAAAATTGCTCAATGCAGTCACTGAGCCTGCAGTCATTGGCAACTGAAATTGCACATTACGCAATTCCAATAGTCAGCAGTCAGGCTGGACTGTGCATTGTGCAGTTCTAGTAGTTAGTCAGTCTCCCAAGAGCCGAGACTGTGACTTACAAAATCTTGGCAGTCATTCTCCTGAACTCCCAGCTGAAATTGCTCAACCTTCATGACCAGTCACACAGGTATGTTCCAAGTCAGTTCTCAAGTTCATTTTGGTTTTCGACTAATAGATTGCTTTCCATGAGTGTTTCCATGTCTCCAGGTATTGCAGGTGTTCATCTACCTCTCAACAGTATAGGTACAATGGTTTCTAGGAGAGCAGAGACAAAGACATCATTCAGAGCACACTTGGGGATGTAGTCGATCAAGTGTCTATGAGCTTTCCTACTCACGGAGATATAAGGTTGTTCGTAGGCAAGGACATTAAGATATGGCAGAAGCAACATCACAACAAGCATCATCTTGAACAACAACTGATGAAAACATACCGAATGCAATGAATAGAAGAGTAAGGTTGTTGACAACATAAAGGCGGAACAAAGTTGCAAGCTCAAGCAGATCCACTAATAATGAAAGCAACTTTGGAGACTCAGGCTATGAGGTGACGGCGTGATATGAAGATCACGTGAAGATAGGGAATGAAAGAAAGAAGGAGTTGCATGTGATGAAACAACAACTCAAGAAGAACATGAAGTTGCACAGACAGACAAATGAGTTGCAACAAGAACATGAACAGTAGTGGGCGCAACATGCACTCACAGATGAAACTGCGCCATACAAGTTAAAGATCCATCCTAGTAGCTGACATGGAGTAGACATGGTGAGCAGTGTTGTTGATCACATGCAAGGGATTCAACAAAATGCATGTCATTGTGCACACGCATGCAATCCAACCCATTCAACACACCCACCAAGGTGAAGAGAAGAGGCAAGTCCAACTGGAGTTGAACATGTACTTCGGCAAGTTGATGTGCATGACCACCAACACACACTTGAAGATCAGCATGGACACTATGCATCAATGTGTTACCGGTTCAGCCACACCCAAGAAGACCATGCACATGTTCGCAGACGAGTTGAATGAAGGAACTGAACCAATGCACTAGATACAACAGAGGTAAGAGTTCACTTCAACAAGATGTCACCATGGGGTGCATACACCATCACGGATGACCAAGCTTGGCATCAACTTGTCACCTTCACCATCCCAAGCATGTCAAAGAGTTGGTCTCATCACAATGGACCGAGTGTTAATGATGTCTTTCATGTCTTGCTCAAGCCATTTTGTCTCACATGAGTACATGTCCATTGTAATGTTGAGTCATGTCAAGTGTAAGTCAAGTGTCAATAGTTGGATGTAATAGTCATAGAGTAGGTGAAGAGTCATGAGGGTAGTTGAACTGTCACAAAGGCGAATGTCAAGGGTCACCCCACCCTTTTCTATATATAGTCCCTCATAACTAATTATAAGGGCTTTTGGTCAGCCAAGCTTCTTATAAGACTATATTGAAGAAAGCTTGGATAGCATTGTAACACACCTTGGCTTCTCCACTGCACGAAGCTAGCGCATATCTTTGGAGCACCAGGCGGATGTGGATGTAATGCTTCACTGTTGGGGCTAGCAGGTTTACATGGATGTATTGTATCATTGGGACTTACACTTCTTTATATAATAAGAGCCAACAAATTTTCATGCATATGTTGTTATTATAGTTGGACTGCTCCAGTTGCATAGCAATGTATGTTGTTTATATTGTTGAAAATAGCAACAAGAAATGATAAAGATAGAATCTAGAAATTCCAATTTAATTTATCCTTGAATTAAGTTGTGAATTAAAATCGAATTTAGTCTTAACAGCTACTTGGAAATAATTAATTAAGTTATTTTTTCTTAATTAGTTGGAGAAATTCAAGTTAGAAGTATTTCTGAAGTCATGCAAGAGTTATCCCTTAAACCAAGGAGATAAGCCTTAAATTAAGGAGATAAGATTGAGTTATATTTGAGTTGTAATTAGTTAACTCAGTTTATTGAGTTAAGTCCAGTTAAATTAGTTCCAAACTATTTGAGGAACTAATAGAGAGTTAACATTCAGTTGATGCATGCATGCACTCAACTAGTGTACTCCATTTAATTCAAGATTCCCTCATCAAAAACTCATGCATGTCTATTCTGAGAAAGACCCAGTTGATATTAAAGACAAGGAAAATGTACTATCTGTTGCATGTGTTTTCTTATAAAGAAAACTCATGCATGTTGAAGGAATATTTCCTTGAGAATTGCACAGTTCTGACAGTGTGTGAGATCAGTGTTCCACTTGGTGAGGTGAGAATCATCCACTAGGAACAACACAAGGAAATAGGAGCTTGGAGGGCAAAGAGGAAGGCTTGTGAGAAGCTAGGATTGCCTGTGAGCATCTTTGAGGATTGTATTAAGAGCTGGCTAGCTGTGAGAGCTAAGGCTTTGTATAATTCCTATGTATTTCCACCTTGTATGATAATACAGATAGTTGGGTTTTTATCTGAGGGTTTCCCCGAAGTATTTTCATGTATATTGTGCATTGATTCTTCTTCTTCTGGTTATATTGTTCAGCTCTTTCTTTAAGCTTCCGCAAATTGATAGTAGAAGTAGGTTATAGTATTTTTCTTTGATTCATATTGCATTATCGGGTTAATCTACAATAGATGTTCTACATGGTATTAGAGGCAAGTTTGTAGAGAATTTGCAGAATTTCTACATGGTATCAGAGCCAAGTTTATCAAAGTTGTGAACATATACTGAGAAGAGAATTTGAAGTTTGAAGTTCAGGGTTGCAGGTGCCAATCGAATTCTTATCATACTTCAAGGTTGGGCAATGGCATTCCATTGCTTGAGACTCAAGTATGCCTTGGAAGGTAGCTCAAATTACATAGCATGGAAAGATAGAATGGAGGCTGTATTAGAAGACAATGGCTTGAAGCATTTCATTGATCAAGAAATCCAAAAGCTAGCTTCAACTAATGCACAAGAGTTGGGTGAGTGGAAGAAGTGTGTGGCGAAAGCGAGACAGATCATCCTTAAGGGAGTTCGAGACCATATCGTCTTGAGTCTCCATGGGAAGGATACTCCATTTTCAATGTGGAAGACATTGAAGGACCTCTACCAGAATAGTAGTGACCAGAGGAAATTGGTGCTCAAGGATAATCTTTGAAGAATCAAGATGGAGAAGGGTGATACTATTTCCACATATATGAGCAAGCTCACCACATATATGAATAACTACTGCCGATGATGATATGGTGAGCTTCACTCTCCTTAGCCTTCCAAAGAGTTGGAATATCTAATAGGAATCCATGAATGAAAGGGAGAAAAAACCAGATTGGGAACGACTGTTGTCAGATCTCATGCAAGAGGAGATCAGGAGGAGCACACGAGATGGTTCTTCATCCAAGGATGATGATGAAGAAAATATGGCCTTAGAAAGTAAGGCATGGAAAGGGAAGGGGAAGGCTTCCCATTCCAAATCGAATTCTTCTCATGGAGGGAAGAAGGGTGACAAATCTAAAGTGAGATGCTTTAATTTTTACGAGATGGGACATTATGCAACTAATTTCCCATTGAAGAATTCCAAGAAGGGATCCTAAGAAGGATCGGAAGGTGAGGCATTAGCCTCTCAGTTCGAAATGGAATTTACCCTCGTCACATGCATGGTGTCATCAATGATGGGTTGTGTTTGGTATCTTGACAGTGGAGCCTCATTCCACATGACTGGTGATAAAAGTTTATTCAGTACCTTGGAGAAGAAAGACCTCAAGATGCGCATAGAGATGGGTGACAATGAAAGGTATAATGTTTCAGGAGTGGGTACAATTGCTTTTCAGAGGGAGCATGGAGCTCCTATCACCTTGACAGCTGTGAAGTATGTGCCTAGACTGAAGAAGAATCTTTTTTTAGTCGTGGTATTGGAAGACCGTGGCTATTATGTGTGTTTTAGTAATGGAAAGGTTTTTCTTAGACACACCACCATGAGACAGGTGAAACAGATTGGTTCACGAGTTAAGAACATGTATTCTATTAAGTTTCAAGATGCATGCAAAGCCTTGAGGAGCAAGGCAAATGTTAGAGACTTGGTGGTTGAGAGGGAGAGTAGATTACCTCTCAACATGTAGCCTTAGAAGAAGTCTCAGACAATTGTGGAGGAGCCACAATTGGAGAAGCAGAGAGGAGACTGAGTGAAGAGATCCATTCATGCAGATACCTCCATTAGGGTGGAATTTCCATCCAAGTGAGCAGGGGGATCACATGCAGCCATACCTCCAGGTGTGAGTTGGGGCAATGTGAAGTGATAGTCCCATGAAGGCCAAAATTGGGCAGGGTCCATTGAGAGGTTTTATCTCATGGATCATACCTTTCTACTGGAGCCCAAAGTACATAGTAGCGAGAGGAATTAGTGGGATTGATGCAGTCAAAGATCAAAGTGACAAAGGCTAGAGTAGTCAGATACTGAAGAGCGCAGAGAAGGATTGACAACAGTTCAGAAAGGAAGAATAAGTAGAAGCACAAAGTTTTCAATTGACAGAGGCAATATCAGTCAGAGACTTTCATGACAGATGCATCATATTGATTCAGGTTGGATGTTTTTTGTTTTTGTTTTTGGAGTTGCTGAAGCAACAACACTAGAGAGAAGTGTTCCATGCATACCATTCCAAAGGTGCACGATCAGGATCGAGTTGAATTCCTTTCTTGTTGAGAGGGAGTGTTGAAAATAGCAACAAGAGAATCTAGAAATTCAAATTTAATTTGTCCTTGGATTAAATTGTGAATTAAAATCGAATTTAGTCTTAACAGCTACTTGGCTATAATTAATAAAGTTATTTTGACTTAATTAGTTGGAGAAATTCAGGTTAGAAGTCTTTTTGAAGTCATGCAATAGTTATCCCTTAAATTAAGGAGATAAAATTGAGTTATATTTGAGTTGTAATTAATTAACTCAGTTTACTGAGTTAAGTCTAGTTAAATTAGTTCCAAACTATTTGAGGAACTAATAGAGAGTTAACAGTTAGTTGATGCATGCATGCACTCAACTAGTGTGCTATAGTTAACTGAAGATTCCCTCATCAGAAATACATGTATGTCTATTATGAGAAAGACCCAGTTGATATTAAAGGTAAGGATAGTGTACTATCAGTTGCATGTGTTTTCTTATAAAGAAAACTCATGCATGCAGAAGGAATAATTCCTTGAAGATTGCGCAATTCTGACAGTGTGTGAGAGCAGTGTTCCACTTGGTGAGGTGAGAATCATCCACTAGGAACAACACAAGGAAATAGAAGCTTGGAGGGAAGAGAGGAAGGCTTGTGAGATGCCAGGATTTCCTATGAGCATCTGTGAGGATTGTACTGAGAGCTGGCTAGCTGTGAGAGTTAAGGCTTTGTATAATTCCTATGTATTTCCACCTTGTATGATATTACAGATAGTGGGTTTTTTAGCTGAGGCTTTCCCCAAAGTATTTTCATGTGTATTGTGCATTGATTCTTCTTCTTCTTGTTGTATTATTCAGCTTGATCTTTAAGCTTCTGCAAATTGATAGTAGAAGTAGGTTATAGTATTCTACTTTGATTTATATTGCATTATCGGGTTTACCTACAGAAGATTTTCTACATATCTTACGTATTTGTGTATGAACTACTTCGTATGCAAGTATATGAATCTTGTTGCAGATGTGCTATCGGTTTAACCATCACTTTGGATTGTCGAATGATCTGCTTTCCAGCTTGTGATGCATCTTCGCTCGTGTGTTCCCTTCTCAGCTGAGTACTACTACAAGTTGCTAAGGGGCACACTCATCTCACCCTCCCATGTGTTAAAACCTCTCATTCACCTTCCTTGACTCATTGTAGTGGTCACACCCTTGCTACTAACAAAGTTATCTTACTTGCCTCTATGCGACATCACAGTCAAGGAATTACCTTACGAACCACTACTGGGACTCCTAGACCAAATGGTCTGAGGTCTAATTGGGGATTCTTACCGGGAATATCCCCTTAATATGTTGGCAGGTCTAGCATCATCAACAAGATGTTAGCAGACAACAAAAATTCATGGCACAACAAGCTCATAAATGCACTTTAGCTTGATAGGCTCACCACAAAGAAATCCATTGGCATGTCACCATACCAATTGGTTTATGGAATGGATGTTGTTTTTCCATCCTCTTTGGGAGTTCTAGTCATGAAGTTAATTTAGGAATTACAGGCTGAGCCAAATGACATTCAAAGGAGAATTGATGATACAATCCAGTTGCAGCAATCCAGGGAAGAAGTTTATAATAAGGCTCAAGTCATCCATGAGAATATCAAGAAAGTTTTCGACAGAAGGACAAAAGCAGATGATTTCACCTTGGGTGATAAAGTCTTAATGTGGGGTTCTAGAAGAGAAGACAAAGGGAAGCATGTAAAATTTGACAACTTATGGATGGGACCTTATGTCATTTATGCTTTCAGAGGGAATAATGCATTTTTTATCAGAAATTTAGATGGGACATAATTACCTGGTCGACCTGTCAATGGCAGGATGCTCAAACACTTTTTCTTTGAGCAATAGAAGTTTTCCTAAGATTTATCATTGTAAATATCATTGTCCTTATTGTTTGGATCAGGTGACCTATTAACAGAAGTTGAAGCCCACAAAGAAGGCCCTGAGCTTCTATTGATGAGTTAACATAAGCACTGTAACAAAGAAATCATAGGTATATATTGGTGAAATAAGACACTCAAGGCTATTGATCACATGTTCTTGGCACCTCACAGGGAGAGCACCATCCCTGGCTGGAGCCACTGTTAGGGTCCTATAATTTATAGGATCTCAACATAATTGAGTATTGTATCTCAAGAATCTTATTTTGTAAATACTTCTCAATCTGCCAATGATTTCCAAATAAAAAGAAAACAAAAAATTAAAAAATGAAAAGAGGGTATGAAAAAGAGAAAAAACAAGAATATTGAAAAAGAAGAAAAGATTGAACCCCACCAAAAGAAAGAAAAACAAAAAATAAATAATACTGGAAGTGTTGCAAGTCTAAATGCCACTACTCATAGATAGTTTTGCTTCATTACTGAAAATAAAAAGTTATGTGTAGCTTGTTCAAAATGCCACAATTACTAGTTTTTAGTTTAATCATACAGTGTAATCATGATTAAACTCCTTTAAATTTCTGTAAATTAAGATAGAGAATAAAGATTTACCCAAAAGTTTAATTTGGGTAAATCATTAGTTAGGTAGAAAATGATATTGATCCAACTGTTTAACCTGGATCAATAGGTCCAGAAATAAGGGATAGGTTAGGTAGTTTTTTCATTCTGTATAAAAGAAAATAAAAATGGGTTTGCTAGTCTAAATACACCCTAGAGACAAAAATAAAAATGCTAGTTTAGCTAAGGGTAGGAAGATTAGGTGATTTGGTAAATATTTGCTTATGTAAATTTTATCCTAAGTTTTGAGAATATCATCAAAAGGCCATAATATGTATGATGGGATAAATTATTGTATATGTTTCATTATTTATCCTTTATCCTAAGTCCAAAAGGGAAAATATGTGCGCTATGGTTGACATTTTTCATTTGTTTCATTTTCCCTTATCCTATGTCAGGAAAGCAAATATCAAAAGCGCAAGCGGACAAAGATTTTGTTTGTCATATTAAGGATAAAGTACACCCCACTCAGCACCCTTGGGATCCACTCTCGCACTTCATCCATGGCCTTTATCCTTTTTCGCCCCCCCTCTCCATTCTTTCTTTATCGCCGGGGGGCTCCGGAAAGTAGTTTTCCCTATCGAGCCCCATCCCTTACATTTTGATTTCGTACCCTCCCCCCCCAAAAAAAAAAACTAAAACTGTTAATTGCCTGCTACCCCCTCTGGAAACCAATTTCCCTCATCCATCCTTTTGCACCCCACCATTTGTCCTCCACCACTCTCTGCCCGCCACATGGCATGACTGTTGAACCAATTAAATGTGTTCCCAGCCAAAATGACTGTTCTCCATTTAATTCGATTTTCTCCCGGGTAACCGTTAAGACTAACGGTCCCACGCCATTCTTAACAAGACTATTCTCAACGTTTAAAATCTTCTTAGCCTGTCATTCTCACCCCTTTTCACTCCTGTCGTTTTTCTGTTATTCACAGTTTCTCACAACGATCTCTATCAAAGCAATTCTGCAGTCAGATTACGACAGAAATTGACATTACCTTCCATTTTCACTTGACAGTCCACTATTTTGCCGTCCTCGGTAAGCCTCCTCTGCAAATTCATCCTATTCACATATTTTTACAGTAATGCCTCCTAAGACTAAGACTCAAGATAATTCCATTAATATTTTAATTCCCCCTTCTATAGATTTATATCATATACCTTTAACGAATAGGGATTACAAGATAAATGAAACTCAGTTTGATTGCGATTTTTTGGAATTGAATTGCTCCTTAGAGGATAAACACACAGACAAAATCGATAAAATTGGGCTCTAGGAGTCCAACCTCCCCCATTATATTTCCCCCTTGACATTACAAGCCCCAAAATTTACCAGAAGATGTCAAGCATGTTATGTCCCTACCCAAAGAGCCATCATTTCCCCTACTGGTGACATTATTTTCACCCTTACAGCCCATGGTTTGATGTGGGATCTTGTTTCTTACTTATTTACATGATTCATGCTTGATGTGAAGTGGAATCATTTGTGTGATGTACTTGTTGTCATGATTCGTCATGTTTTATATGAGATCCCTTTGTTGTATGTTTATGGGATACTCATGTTGTCGCCATGTATGTTTGCATTGAGATCCCTTTTATGCCATGTTGGTGGGATGCTCATGATCATCATGCATGAGTTTATGTCACACTGATAAGAGTCCTTTTTGACTGAGAGTTCCTGTAGCGGAACATCTCTTGAAGCCACTCTTGTGTGAGGGAATTTTCCTTGTATGATAGCGACATCACCTCTTATGTACATCATCACTATTGACAACACTTGATGTAGCAGCCTACACCATCTTGACACTGGGGACCGGAGATGTAGTCCCTCCTGGATGAATTCCATTATCAATGGCTTATGTTTTTGTGTATTGATGATTGTCATGTTCCTCTCTTTACAACATGCAGATGTATTCATTAATGTTCTTTTAAAAAATTCAATTTAACACATCATGAAAGTAAAAGGTCTTGGAAGGGTCCTTTGTCACACCCGTACCTGGATCAAGTGGTATCAGAGCGGTGTTTGCGTTGATGTGAATTGCAGCATGAACAAGGGAATGTGCAGCGACAGAGGATGAAAAGGCAATGTAGGGGACCATGCTCAAAATTTCCGAAAAGGTGGAAATAATGTATGAAACTCTACAGAAAGAGACAAAAGAAACTGAGTGATTGCAGATTCAGTTGCGAGCCACGAAAGAGGACCTGGAAGAACTAAAGCACAACAAAGATAATCTTCAAATAGAGAACAATGAATTGAAGACTCTTCTACATGAAGAGAAAGAGGAAAAACATAGTTTTCTACAACGACTACAAGCTCAGGACGAGGCCTTGGAACAGCTGCAGCATGACCCACGCGAGGTAAAAAATAGTTCTCCATCTTCATGTATGTTTCCTGATGATGATTTCATTGTTTTTGAAAATCATACCATATGAATTGGCTCCAAATTGTTGAATAAAATGGGGTATGAAGGAAAAGGCTTAGGCATTAATGGCCAAGGCATTGTTAACCCCATCAAAGTCAAAGAATTACCTCGTCAGGTAGGACTTGAGTATGTTAGAAAGGAAGTTGGGGAATACATCGAGACATCTAGCAAACCAACAATAGATGATGAGAAACCCTCATCAGTTCTTTCCAAATCGAAAGAGGAGGTAAAATATGTTGATTTCCTTTCGGTTTCGTCTTCAGATAATATGATTTCTGTTGGAGATTTGGAGATCCCAATTACAGGGACAAACATAAGGCTCCTTACAAGGATGAGGTGCGAGGAGGAAGGAAAACTTGGTGTTAATAACCAAGGCATAACTCAACCATTGGAGGTTGTGCAGAGGCCTCAATTTGCAGGCTTGAGATACACCAAAGGGGAATGCTCGAAGGTGTCACATGCTTTCGAGACATCATCAAAATCATTGAGAAAAGAGAATGATGGGAACACATCCCCATCATCCCATGGCAGTTTCCATTGCAAGGAAAGAGTTGAGGCCAGCTCTGATCACCATACTTACACCAGAGATGACAAGGAAAGGTATAACCACTCTCGACGTTCGAATGTTCATTTCGATTATAATCATGTCGTTAGAGATGAACGTGTTGGATGTGGAGCATTGTTACACAAAAATATCGTCACCTTGATTATTTGCAGTTAGTATGGGTCTATCACTACCTATACCAGCCTCTTAAGCAAGTCTCAGACCTCAGCTCTTCAAAACAAGCTTTCGAAATGAGAGAAAGACATCAAAAAGCAATGTAACTCTGGTTCCGCACTTTCTCTCACTTTTGCCTGCAGGCCCGCACTCTTTGTTCAGAGTACCTGCATACTTATACGCTCTGTATGTAAAGGGGAGGGTGCACACCCCTATGAAAGTCAAAAGGCACAATTTTTATCTTAAAAAACTCACTTTGAGTTAATTCTAGATGTTTCTAGAAGGAATTTTGACGTGGATTGTTCGCTCCAAAGTCGTTCATCCATCCCAAAAGAGAAGGAGCTAATCCCTTGTTAGGAGGAGCTATCCCTTTGAAGGAGGATTCTATCCCTTTGAAGTAGGACCTAGTAACTTCCTTCCATTGCACTATAAATTGAGGCATTGGGTTAGTGGCTAGGGAGGTTAGAAGCTGAACATTTTTTAGGGTAAATGCTGGTGAAATCAAGACTTCCTATTTGAGGTTAAGAGGAGAGATCACATACCTTTTTGGCTTCATTGGGGAGTGAGTGAAGCTTGTCAAAGTAGAGGAGACTTCTTGTTGGACCCTGGGAGGAGCTTGTACAGCGTCAAGGCAAAGGTTGTAAGGTTCTTCTTTTTTGAATTAATACAATCAAGCTCATTTTTCTCAACAAGTATCTCATGTTATTTGTTTCATGGACACCTTGACTTTCATGTTAAATATGTTTTATAATACTGGATATTCAGGTGCTATTTAATCGTTTGCCTTGTTTGTGCTTGCAGGTTTGCGACAAAGGAACTTACTTGGATCCAAGGAGCGAAGGCATCCCCAAACTTGCGTTGGACATGAGGTAGGCCTTAAACACACTTGTTTGCCATTATTTATAAAAGCACATTTAGAGAAAGATAGTGTCTGGTTGGTTTGCTTGTCATTAGTTCTTCTTTAGATTCTAGGAAGGTCTATCTTGTCCGCAAGATCGACTCATTCCGCGTGACATAGAGTTAATAAAGATAGCTATAGAAGCGATCCAGAAAGTAAAGGAGGAGTTGGGAGATAAGCGTGAGGATGTCAATAGACTCATCCGATTCCTCAACAACAAGAATAGATATGAGCTCCATGAGCTAAATATAGAAGATAGTATTGAGACCATTTTGGAAATAAGTAAGGTCTTTTCCAAAAGGAACCTTATGCTTAACTTAGAAGAAAAGTGCCACAATATGCAAGTAGCCATTGATATGTTCATGGCTAAATTCCAGATTTTGAGGGAGAAAGGTCTGCCTAGTCCTCTGGTTATCAATGAAAAAATCATGACATAGTTGGACTATGGTAATAGACTCAGACAGTTGGCTAAAGAACAAGCCAGCTCTTCATCCATAAAAGCATTGCCAATAGGAAAAGTTTTGTACAACACATTTGAAAACTTGTTTTTCCTAGAGCATGAGATCAAAAATTTATGCCTCTCTAAGCTCAATTTTTCAAAGTATACTGAAGCCGATGAAATCTATAGGAGAATGATGAATGTAAAATTACCTGATGCAGAATGGGGGGTGACAATGACTGATTTACTGTGATAAATTTACAGCAAAAGTTACTGCACAGTAAAAACAGAACAACCAGGTAAAAAGGTGAAAATAGCACATCAGAGTCAAAGAGTATCAGCTGAAAGGTAAAAGTTGAAGAATATTCTAGTGTGAAACACCACAACTACAAGCCAACATAAAGGGATACACTTCAACGATAAAGGCTAGCACAACCATAATAAAAGGGACATCATGAAACAATTCAATAGCTGTCTCTATCTTCTTGCAAGAAGATATTTGTATTTCCTAGATTAAATCTCAAGTTGTTTTGAGATATTTTGTATTAATTTTTTGTATAAAGACTTCACAAATCGAAGTATGTAGGGTGGATTCCAAAACATTTCTATAGACTTCTTTTTCTTAAGTCTGAAATTCTATTGTATCAATGACTGGACCAGCTAACTGGATCAAGGAATAAAGATCAGATATTTCACCAGATTCTTGTGTAAAGAAAAGTTCAAATAAGTATTTCTCACATTCAATGTTATTTTTCTTTAAGTTTTTCCATAGTCTTACTTGTGTCTCTAAAAATCTAAATGCTATAACATGGAATGATATCTCAGAAATTGCTTAGTTGCACTCTATTTTGACTGTTATGCATATTGAATGTTTTGTTCACAAATATAAGTTAAGGAATTCTTGATTTCTCCTTAGTTTAGGTAGTTCCTTTTGATCTATAGCAAAGGATTCTTAATTGCCCTTTGTTCATGATTATCCTTTGTTCTTCATTTTAATCTTGGCCTGAGAATTCTTAAGTTCCCTCTCACCTTGGTTAAGATCATGTCACCCACTCAACCTAAATATTTGCACTTTACTTTGCTAGCATGCCCTGTGAACATTCCCTTTAATGAATCGATCCAGTTCTGCTATCCATTTGTTGACTCCATAGCCCGATGGCTTAAAGACCTTGCCCTATTCATCTATTCCAAGAATTCCACCACCCAAACTTCAATTTAAATCCAAAACCCCATGAACATTAAGAACTAGATGAAAATCCCAGTAAAACAAAGCTAAATCATATGGAGAGAGCCCTCTCTGAGTCATAGGTTGGCTAGAGCCTATACTTAAAAGATTGGTTTGTGGTTACCACGGTCTCTTCCTTCTTCTAATAACTTCTAAGGAAAATTCTGAGTGATAACAAGACATCTCCCCAGTCTTCTAAAGACGCTGTGTGCCTTGCACATAGAGAGAAGGATCATGCTCAAGATTCTTCTAGAGGAAGAGGTGGTCAAAGAGGAAGAGGCAGAAGAAATTTCAGAGGCAGGGGGGACAAGCACTCTCAAGGAGAAAAGTCTGAACTTCAATGCATACGTTGCAATAGAGATGGATCACATGATGCATCCACATGCAAATTGCCTTGGGACAGAATTGATCAGGAAAGAAATCAACCCAAATGTAAAACCAATGACAAAGAGAAAGGTAAAGCACCTGAATCTGCTCACTATATTGTGGCACATTGTAATATTGGAGTAAATGAAGACCTGTTTAATGCTTCACTTGTTGCTTGGAAAAATGATTGGCTGCCTCATTAAGGAGAAACTTGCCACATGAATTTTAGAAGAAATTTGTTTGAATAATTTAATGATAATGTTGATGGAGTAGTATACTTTGTAGACAAATCAAAACTCAATCCATCAAGGCTTGACACAATTAGGCTCAAATTGCCTAGTCTTCTAGACTTTCTTCTGCATGATGTTTTATATCTCCCACACCTGAGGAGAAAATTGTTGTCCTTGGTCCAGATCTGCCAACAAGGACACTCCATTCATATGTTTGATGGAAAGTTTGAGGTGATAAAATCATCAGATCACTCACTTGCAATGGCGAGGATAGAAGAAGAAAGACTTTTGAAGCTGCAAGGTACCTCTACGCGTGCACATAATTTCTCATATAGTTGTCATTATGATGAAGATACATTTCCATCAAGTATTTTAAGGCATGCTATGTTTGGACACTTGAATTATGACAACCTTCGCTTGTTGAAGAAAAATGGCTTTAATGGTTTGCCTACAATTCCTAGGAAACTTGAGCAATGTGACGCTTGTATTCTAGGAAAGCATAGCAAACATTATTTTTATGATTCACATTGCAAAGCACGTAGAAAACTTGAACTCATTCATTCATATTTATGTGGTCCAATGCCTGTTCCTTCTGCAAATGGAAATAAATATATGATGATATTTATTGATGACTACACTAAAATGTGTTGGGTTTATTTATTGAAGAAAAAATTGGATGCTTTTCAAACATTCAAGAACTTTCATACATGGATTGAAAATGATTCATAATCTCATATTGGATCTATTTGCACTAATAATGGAAAAGAATACACTTCAAATGAATTTAAAAACTATATTTTCCAATATGGGATCAAACATCAAACAACTGCGCCTCATAATCCCCAACAGAACGGAGTAGCTGAAAGAACGAACAGGACAATATTAAATATGGTACGTTCCATGATGTTTTTCAAGAATGTAAAATTGATGTTTTGGGCTGATGTAGTTCTATGTACTGTATATGTAAAGAATATATGTCCATCTAATGCTATTAGAAACAATACTCCTTATGAAATGTGGTATTTCCACATTCCTTTGGTAAAGCATCTCACAGTATTTGGTTCCACTTGTTATGCCTTGATACCAAAGTTACAAAGAAACAAACTTGGTGCAAGGAGTTGTCAGTGTATCTTCTTGGGGTATTCAAATTCCTCCAAATCATACCATCTCTATGATGAAGTTAATAAGAATTTTGTTGTATCTAGAGATGTAATATTTCTTGAACCTTCCAAAAGTGGAAGTGTTGTTGAGTGGCAACTTGATCACTTGGATATATTCAGACATGAAAAATTCTTACAAGAATTTGATAATTATATTCCACATCTTGAAGGGGGGATTTCTATACTGGATCAATCTCTGGAATCTTCTTCTGAAGCACTCTCTCCCCCATATGAAGTTCTAGCCACTAATGATACTTTCAGTGATGTGATTGATATAATTGGGAGATTCAATCTTGATTCAAACCCAACTCAGTTAACTGAGCAGCCTGGGCCATCTGAGAAGGGTCCTCCAAAAAGGCAGACAAAGACACTTGAAAGTGTTCATTGTGATGAGGTTGGAAAGACAGGAACAAGAAATTCAATCAAGCAAAATAGAGGTGATCTAGATGATTTTGACTCACATGTTGATATGGATGTTTCTTATGATTGTGAATTGAATTTGTCTACATATTTTGAACCAACTTCCTTCAAACAATCTACTTCTCATGATGAATGGAAAGAAGCAATGCAAAAGGAGTATGATTCCATGATAAAGAATGACACTTGGGAGCTGGTTGATCCTCCATTGCGAACCAAACCAATTGGTTGCGAGTGGATCTACAAGAACAAGTATAAAGTTGATGGCTCACTTAACAAGCACAAATCCAAGCCTGTGGAAAAAGGTTTTACACAGAAGGAAGGGGTCAATTATGAGGAGACTTTTCCTCCCACAACAAAATGGCTACCATCCGGACACTCTTTGCCTTGGAAATTGAGAATGATTAGAAAGTCCATCAAATGGATGTAAAAACGGCTTTCTTCAATGGAGATCTGAAAGAAAATGTTTTTATGTTCCAGCCATAAGGATTTGTTGTGAAGGGACATGAACATAAAGTATGCAAACTTGTGAAATCCTTATATGGCCTCAAGGAAGCACTGTGACCCTGGTATGAAAAGTTAACTAAGAATCTTCTAAATCTCAACTTCAAACATTATGATCTTGATGATGCAACTTTGTTTGTCAAGAAAGTTAGCAAATGGTTGTATATCTTGTGGTATATGTCGATGATATTTTGATGACAGGGAACAATGAGAGCTACATTGCATCCATAAAGAAGGAATTGAGGAAAGGTTTTGAAATGACTGACTTGGTCTATGTTCAATACTATCTTGGTATTGAAGTAAATCAACATCCGAAGTATATTCCTCTCTCAAAAGAAGTACATTGGAGATCTGTTAAATAATTTTTGTATGGATGAGTACAATCCTTTGAGTACTCTAATGGAAGAGAACATAAAGCTCACAATTGAAGGAAAATAATTTGAGGATGAAACAAGGTATAGACAACTTGTAGGAAATCTCAACTACCTAACTAGTACTAGATGAGATATTTCATTTGTTTTTGCAATCCTCTCCAGGTTTGTGAAAAATCCTTGTGAGGGACATTGGTTTGTTGCAAAAAGAGTTATAAATTACTTAAAAGGAACCCAAGACTTTGGACTCAAGTATACACAGGTGGGCAATTTCAACTTGATTGGATACTTTGATTCATAATTGGATGGTGACAAAGAAACTGGGGTATCTAATTCAGGTTATGCTATGAATCTTAGATCAAGAGCTATCTCCTGGAGATCACACAAACAATCGGTTCCAATAGATTCCACAACAGAGGCAAAAAATGTGGCAGCAGGTGAGGCAACAAAATAAATTGTGTGGCTCAATAAAATTCTCAAAGATTGACAAGTAAAACAAGTACATTCAACTCCACTCATGATTGAAAACACCTCTCTAATAAAGTTGGCCAAGAACCCAAAGTTCCATGATCGAATGAAGCACATCAATAAAAAATACCATATGATTCAGCACCATGTTGAGGCCAAGACAATCCAACTACACCATTGTTCCAATAATGAGAAGATTGTAGAAATCTTCACCAAAGTGCTTGGAGGTGAAGCCCAAGAGTCTCTCCAAGTTTGTATATAACCATGAGAAACCTTCATGAATAAACATAATTAATCTGAGGAGTTACCTCCTAGCCTAACAATCATTAATCCCAAGGCATTTTCCATTTTTATTATCAATCTCAAGGCAACATCTTGAGTGTGTTTTACAAAGGAACCAAAATAAGAATCTACTTGGAATGAAACAAAACATGAAGAATTACTGTTACTATTTACCCCAAGTACCAATTATGGATTGGATGTGGAGGTTTTTTTTTCTAATATTTCATCATTATACAACTTTGTGAGAGCCTCATTTTGCAGCTTGTAATTGTACTTCCATCTCTTAGATCAATCCCATGAAGAACTCGTCATGAAGAAATAACCTTTCTTGTAGCTTCCCCTTCTCTTCTTATTTTGTTTGCAACAACTCCCTTAACTCAATAGTTTCCACCTAAAGATACTCACTAATATCCCGAATTTCCTAAATCCACTCACATGTCACTACTTTTCCCATCTCACATTTAACACTTGCAATCCCTATCATGCTTGCTCTAATAAGACTTGACCTAGACCATATAAAAACTAACAGACATGTGTTAAAGTTAATTAAGTGTTATTTAACTTATCATAAATTAACAAATTTCAATGAGAATTTAAAAAGGAATAAAATAAATTGAGAAAACATAAGAGAGAGGAAGTTGTTAACAGAGTCCACCCACTCCAAGCTATGTCTCTAAGCCATTTTGCATCCATTCCATTAATTTAATGTTAAGTATCCAACATGATTTATTACATCATAATGGAACTTGGATCCATCCAGCATTTCTAGGAATCTTGTTGAATTGATTGGGATATTCTCTCTCTCGAACAACATGAAGAGAATCCATTGAATCTATTGGTTAGCTGGCAAAGGTGGATAGATCAAACTTTTTGTCGATGCCATTTTTAAAAAAAATAGTTTAATTTGTTGGTTAGTTGGTGGAGGTGGATGGATCAAACCTCAGATTGATGCCATTTATAAAACAATAGTTACAATGGACACTTTAGATATAATATTTCGAAAATATAGTTATAACAACCATGCCATGGTGAAATGGTAAACTATCACACCCATACCACTAATGTCAGTTTTTTTATTCTCTTTGTCACTATTTTCTGATCACCATTTTAGAACTTTCTAAACCTTTTAGGGGTGTCATGTGACACACCTTGATAACCAACACCACATCACATTCATACTTCTTTTCTTTTCATTTCCATGTAAGTTCCACTCAGATGTTATTTCCTAGCCACATTTCTATTATTTCACCTATCGTACAGTCAACCTACTATGAATTAGATACACAGGCTACCATGTGTTTTGAATAACATCCACATGCCCTCTACCGATGCTGCCATCTATCATTCTAACAACATGCCACATTAGTTTTTATATTCTTCCACATTAACACCTGTTAATGTCAGTATATGCATACTTCCATCAACAATCAAATCTTCTCTTTGCATTTTCATTTTAGGTGTCTCATACTAAATTCTGGATCATTCCATTAGGTCATGTTAAAATGGTCCACTGATGGTTGTCTTTTTCCTAGAAAATCAAATATTCCCTCATAAGGTACATTTTCTGACCCATTTCCATGTTGTATTCGGTTGAGGTTTCAAATATGTTACTATAGGTGTCAAGGTAGTTGTCTTTACATTAGGTTTTAGAGTTTATTTCCAAGGTATTTCCATTAGATCTTAGGTTTCATTTCCAAGGTCAAAGCATGACTTCAAGTGTAAATAAAGGGCAGCAAAGGTACGAGGATGACCAATAAACAAAGCGTAATTATCAATAAGTCATATTGATTGTATAAAGATCTTTTGTCACTAATGTAATTTTCATCTCAAAAACATGTTTTTGAGATGAAAATAGAGTATTTTTAGTTGATTTATATTCTTTTCATTGAATCCAATCCATTTCATGCAATAAGTGTTCTTAGCTGCGCCAAACATGTCTCCTTGTTGCAAGAAAATGAGACCACTAAAAAAATCAGTCCAATCCAAGCATCATCCACCTGAAAAGAGACAAAGAGAGAAAGGTAATAAACAAAGAATTAGAGGAAAGAAGAAAAGGTTCCAAAACATTAGAAAGTGGGGTTTTCTAATGAAAAATTAAAATCAATCTCTATATAAGATGTCACACTCCTTTTCCAAACTAATCACTCTCATTTGACAAAGAGAAAGACAAGCATTGAAGGAGAGAGAGGAATTAAGGCCAATTGGTGGCTAAGGAAAAGAGGCGATGCACATAGGAGACAGGGTGCTGCGCATAGGAGTGGAGTGCTACACATAGTGCAGTTTCTCCAGTGTAAATTTGAACGGCACTGTGCATAGAGGTGGATCACTGCGCACCTGTAGGTGGTGCTACGCATAGGGCCAGCAAGTGCCAAAACACTCTGTTAGCCACTCAAAACTTGTTGTTTGCCTTCTATAGTCTATAACCAAGTAAGTGTGATCTCTAAGCTATCCTCTTGGCATTCAATTCATCAGTTTGAATTTGGTTTTATATTTCAAAAATGAAACCCTAATCTCTCCTACTCCACTCATTCCTTAAAACCCTAATCCCTCCTATACATCCCTCCACCTATTCCTTGAAACCCTAATCCCTCCTACAAATCCCTCCATATCCCTTTTACCCTAATCCCCTCAAACAAATCCCTCCATATCCGTTATTATATAAATCCCCAAAGCAAAATCCTAAAACCCTATTTACTAAACAACCCCTATAAAAAAGAATACCCTCCCTCTCATCTTCATGTTATATTCCATCCTACACCACATAAGTTCATCTCCCCTTCCCCTATCCGTACATCACCAATACTTACTCCTTCGTTACCTTCTCTAGGGTTACACAGCTTCTAAATTTGGAAAACATGGACAAAGAGGATAGAGATTATGAGGAGGAGGAAAACAGTGGCAGTGAGAGTTTGGGAGATGAACCTCAACATCAAAGAAAACCACACAAGGTAGGCAGAATTATCAAGGAGGAACCATCAAACATCAGAGAGTTACAAGCTTCTCATATGACTGTCACTTGTTTCAAGCATCTAGGGTGTTATGAGCTTTGTGAGAAGGTGGAAAGAGTCCAACATCATCCTGAGTTGACCAGGCGTTTTGTAGCCAATATCCGTTATAACATGGTAACTCTTGCTGAGGTGACATTTACAATTTCATCCTCCATCATTGTTGATGCTACAGGGATAAAAAATGTGGGGGAGAAATGGTATAAGGCACAATATTTGGATGAGCACTATTATGAGGCATATATCAAATCTAGGTACAAAAATGAAAGGAAGAGGACTTTTCCTTTCAAGTTCCTTGAAGACAAATATGCCCCTATGATGAGGATCATTATGAAATATTTCACATGTGAGGGCATAATTTCTAAATTGTACACCTATCACATTAGGTTTCTTAGGAATTTTACAAGAGTGAAAAAGTTGAGAATCCCTTCTTTCTTATGCAGGAATATTGAGAATATGGCTTACATTGTATGGAAAAGTCCATACCCCCAGCTGACGAGTAGTCTCTATCACTATTCCCTGATCAAGATGGTTGTGCTAGATCATCTCAACCTCCTTAACATCTCCTGGGAGACATTGATTTCCAATGACATCTTCAGGGGTTCTCAAATTCCTCCACCAGTGCCTCAAGAAGCAAAAAGGCCTTCCAGTGGTGCTCAAGGAAAGAAAAGTGAGAAGACTAGAGTTGTTGAGAAGCCAAAAGCCTACAAGACATATCAAAGAGAGGCTAGAAAATTGTTTGCAGTAGATAGGTAAGTGTTTACTACACTTTCTATGGAAGGGGCCTTGCCTTCTTTATCAGCTCATAGGCAAATGCTTTCTCCACAAAATGTGGAAGGGGCTTTGCCTTCTTCATCAACACAACAGGTACAATAGGTGCAACAGTTGCATAAGGGGAAGGAAAAGGTGTTAGAGGAAAGCCTTGATGATGAGGAGGAAAGGGATTTTGATTTGATGGAGGATGATGAACCAGAATAGCCACACATCCATCATGGCATTGAGACAGTTGACTTGGAGGCCCAAGATGAGGCAACAAATGAAAACATAACCACAAGGGAAAAAGATGCACAGATCCAAGCACTGATGGACAACTTGGCGAGACCTAAGTATGTCATTTCATACCTTGAGCAAGAGAACAATCAGTTAAGCGAAAAACAAGTCCTCATGTAGCTGGAACTTCTCAAAGCAAAGAGGCAAAGTGACAAGGGCAATCAGCAATGCAAGAGGAAGAAACATCAGCTACCTTGACTACAAAACAAAGAATTGAGAAGGAAATTGAGGAGGATAGAGAAAATTGGCTTGATAGGGTCAATTTGCATTTGGAGAAGCTTCTCCAAAAGGCCAACAGGGACAATTGAATCATGAGGCACATGGCTCACCGTTACAGGACACGGAACAAGATTTGCATCATAAGGGTCAGCAAATGAAAAGAAGGCTAAAACAAGAACTCGAAGGAAAAAAGGAGGATGATAGGCTTAGGTTGATTGCTGAATTTTCCTTGGCTAACCAAGACATTTGATGGTGGTGTTTTCCACAAATTTTGAGTAGGGTTTGAAGAATTTTTTCCTTTTGAAAAATTTGGAAATTTTTAACACATAAATTTTGGCTCAATGGCACTGCGCTTTTCGTAGGGGCATCCAATGGAGAAATTTTCATAATGTTTGGATTAAAAATGATTAGTACATGCACCTTGAGAATTTTCTAATATTTTAGAGTAGAACTGGTCAAACAAAAGGTCAAAAAACACCCAAAAAATGACCTTTCTGCCCATTTTTGGACACACAGAAGCGGTCTTGGGAGAATCCGTTTTTGAAGGGTCGAATGAGCTTCAAATGAAGAAATTCAAGATTTTATGGAAAGAAGACTTGAAGATATTTCCAATGAGCTATCATGAGAAAAATGTGCTACGCATAGGGATTGGGCATTACGCATAGGACAAAAATTGTGCTGAGTTTCTATTTCATTGTGCCTTGACTGTAATTTTGGGTTTCCTCACATAGATGGTGTTTTATTGATGTAAATGATGACTAGGCATGTAAATATGATAGATAATAAGTACTAGAAAGTAGATTCAGTAGATTAAAAGTCATCTTGAGGACAAATGAATCAGTTTCCTCACTTTTAGAGGCAAGTTGTTAGGATGCCTAGATTCTAGTTCCTTGTTTAGTTTTGGTTAGATTAGCTCCTCATCTTAGGAATTCGAACCTTGAGGATGGGAGGAGGTTGAAACAATGTCTATATCTTCTTATTATTTCTCATTGTAATGGGATGGACTCAATTGGATGCTTGCGCTTTGAGTAAACATCATTTTGTATCAGTTTTCAACAGAAGATTAATGAAAAGTTGCAGCTATTTCTTTGGGATCCATGTGGTATGATGTTAAATTCCGTTTTCCTTATGTTTTAATTTGTTAAAATGTATCGTTGACTCAATTTCATACTCTATAAGTGGATGTTTTCAAGTTGATAGGTAGAACCCATAATATTTATGCTCTGTTTTGGGAAAATATTCACAGTCTAAGTTTTCTTCAGTTTAGGAAGAATCCATGAAGTTTACATGCTCTTCCTAGCTCCTCACCCGTATTTTCACTTCATCCATAAAACCATAAATGTGTTGAGCCTTGTGCCAACCTTGCCCCATCGAAAACCCTGCAATTTTGACCTAATTTCCTTGCCCTAACTGTTTGGCTCCTCCTGATCCAGCAAAACCCTTCAGAAATCAAAATCAAACTTGGTGCTACTATACCTAGCTTAATATCATTTTCTTGATCCTATCATCTTGGCTGAGATCCTTATGGAGAGAGCCCTCTCCTGGCCTAGTAGGGCTAGCTACTTGGCTAAGTGTGGTTTGTGTATACCCTGACATTTCCTTCCTTCAGCCTGAGGTTCAATCCAGGTGTTAACATAGTGGCGACCATATTGGGGAATGAAGCATTGATCACACCAGTAAGATGTTTCATTTAAATTCTTAAAGTTTTCGATGACGAGTTTTAGAATTTACTAGGCTAAATTGGAAAGTTGTAAAGCAATATATAAAATTTCAAAATTAGACATACTGGCTTCTCAAAAGTACACTAGATCCAATCCAGATCCGAATCCTCCAACCATTGTCAGTGATCCTCATAAAATTGGGTGGAAATCTAATAAATCTATAGAGAAACTCAGTTTACTTGAAGAACCATCAAGTGAGAATTTCATTCCTCATGTTCATTCACTCCTAGGAAGGTTAGACACTTTGCAAGACATTGAGTTTGATGTTGATTTTGAGCAAAGTTTATTTCATAGTAAATCTTTAAGTTGGATTGATTAGATAGTTGTTAATTCCTCTATATCTTTTGATAACCCTATTGTAGACTTGTTTTCACAAAGTAAATCAGGGTCACAACTTATCATACTCTCGAGCAATTGCAAAACCTTTCTTTGAACTTAAACACTTGGGTGCAAAATAAGACTCATAGGCCATTTTTTGATTTTTGAAATATCTCCTTTACATCTACTGCCACCCAAACAATGTCTTACCCACTGCCTTCTTCTTTGTAGATTGTTCACACTGCTAAGGCTATTGTTAATCCCCCTTTGAGTATACTGACTACCCAAATCCTTGCTTTAAATCCACCACCTCCCCCACCTCCAGTCATGGCTGCCCGATATGCACCCTTTGTTTTACCTCAAAATCCTTGTGCCATGCCCACTAATTATCAAACCAAAATACCTTTCTTTGACGACACCCAAACCATTACAGCTCAACAACACATAGACAAGATGAATGATTTCTTTGACCTCCATGATGTTGAAATTGAAGCTGTGATGATGAGGCTGTTTTTACAAAGTTTTGGAGGATAAGTTCAGAAATGGTTCAGATCCCTACTAGTAGGTTCTATCACTATTTTACCCATCCTCCATATGCAGTTCCTAGATCAGTGGGAGGTGATGAAAAATCCCATTCAAATTCTTTTCGAATATGAGAACATCAAAAGAAATGTTGGCGAGAGTGTGCAAGACTATTGTGTAAGATTTAATGTAGTGTACAATGTTATGCCTACAAACATCAAACCACTAGAGGGATTGGCTTTGCTTAAGTTTCCAGATGGATTTGATGTTGATATGGCATATCAGTTTTGTGAACGTGACCCTACAACTCTAGAATACATGCAAAATAATGTTGTGAGCATAGAAGCAAACTTTCTGGCCAAACGAGCGAGGATGAGATTAGAGAAAAGAGCGACCGTAAAAGAAGAAGCATCTACTTCATATGTAAAAATGGATACATTGATTCGAACAATGGAAAGGATGGTTGACCGGTTGTCTATCATAGATAGATCTAAACCTCAGATCCATAATCCAAACTTTAGATGGCAACAACAATGCCAATTCCAAATCAAACAAAGACAACAAAAAGCATCGGAACAACTAGCACAACAACAACAACAAATCAAAACTCCCTTACAACAGAATTATGTTCAAGGAGTGGAAGAGGAAGATGAGGAAGATCCAGTAATTGAAACAAATCACTTTTTCACTACTGATGGTATGCTTATATTTTTGACTAAAGATGAAGATTATGTGGAAAGTTCTGACATTCAAAAGGATGAAGACTACATCTTGGCAAATGATGTTGTTTTGGAGTCCGAATCTAATGATTATCAGCATGGTTACATGAATTCTTTGACCGCACAGCAGAGGCAATATCCTTTGAGGAGCAGAGATGTACTGGTCAATCCTATTCCAAAGAGGAAGGATGTTCAATCAAAGAATGATCCCCCAAACACTTAGAAAAAGGGAAAAGAGCTTGCCGATCAGAATTCCAGCAAGGTAAATCAGCCATCAACAAGTACAACTATAAAAGAGAAAGACAATTAGCAAAAGGATAGTGCAACAAAGGAGAAAATAGATAAGGGGGACATCAGTGTCAAAGAGGTAGTAAAAGTCACGTATTTTAATTTAGAAAGTGAAATTGCTAAATTGAAAGT
This sequence comes from Pinus taeda, assembly GCA_000404065.3. Lineage (NCBI taxonomy): Eukaryota > Viridiplantae > Streptophyta > Pinopsida > Pinales > Pinaceae > Pinus > Pinus taeda. The sequence continues at coordinate 27,859 of APFE031483074.1, forward strand.
GTCCATTCCTTTGATTGATCTTGTTAAGAATAGCCATTACAAACATCATGTATCTAGAATACTGCAAATTGATCCTTTGTCTGACATGGTGAATGTTGAGAATGATCACCCTGAACTTATTTTTGGTCCAGCTATAGAAGGTCAACTAGAAGATAGTGAAGTCTCGCCCATTTATCTGAGTCTTAGACTACATGAGTATATTCTTCATAATGCTATGCTTGATTCTGGAGCTTCCCACAATTTGATGCCCAAGGCCGTCATGGAAAAGCTACGCCTGGATATCACCCGAAAATATCATGATTTGTACTCATTTGATTTTGGTAGTGTTCACTGCATTGGTCTCATCAAAGATTTGGTGGTTTCTTTAGATCAAATCCTAGCCAAAAATGTCTTTAGGGATGTGTTAGTCACTGATATACCACCTTGATTTGGTATGTTGTTGTCTAGATCGTGGGGTGCCAAACTTAAAGGCACTTTACAACTTGACTTCTCTTATGCTACAATCCCTGTTTTCGGTCAATTGAGGAAGTTGTACCAGGAAAATAAGATGAAGTATATAATCACTAGTAAAGAGAAGCCCATAAATCATCCGATAAATTTTGTACATACAGATTTAGAGTTTTTTGCTTTGTACACTGATAGTGTATTGAATGATGTAGATATTCAGCTTATAGACGTAGATGATGTAGCAGGAATTTCTGAGAGTTTTAGAGTAGTTCTTAATCAAGAAAAGGAAAAAATGGAAATTCCTTTTGAGCAGCCTCCACAGGAGCAGAAAGTCAGTGAAGAGCAGAAAAGTGAAGTAACAAGCCAAGGTAAGATCGAAACTAAAGCAGAATTCAAACATATGGAAGATGAAGCCGACCTTTAGAGCATGGACTTTGATGGTGCAGGTATTGAATTTGGATTCAAAGTCTTGTTTTTGACCCAGACAAAGTCCCCAGTAATGTTAGAGTGTGTTCCTATAAATTAGCTTTTGATTGTTGTAATAATGAAGTGGAGTACGAGGCATTGATTACATGTCTAAAATGTTTGAAGAAGATGGGTGCGAAAAGAATTTCTATTTATGGTGATTCAGAGCTGGTGATTAAACAACTAAAATGAGAATATGAAGCAAAGAATCCATGGATGAGATCTTATAGGAACGTATTTTTGGATATCTTGAAAATGTTTCCAGAATACACCTTGACAGCAGTGCCCATAAGTCAAAATATCGTTGCTGATTCACTTGCTACAACAACAAGCAATTTGAAAATTCTAATGAATTTTAGAAGTAAATTTGAAATTAATGTCAAACATAGGCCTAATATTCTTGATAATTTGAGATATTGGCAAGTTTTCTGGGATGACAATGAAATTAATTCCTTTTTTTAGAATGAATGGAAGTTTAAGAATGCTTTCATTGACAATGTTTGTGATTCTAATGAACAAGACATTAAGGTAAATCAGATGGATGTTTTACAGCTGAAGGATAATGTTATTCCTAGAGGTCTAATACGTTTAGAGGCATCGTTTGATCAAGATGATGTGGCAAGAAAACCTACCTTGGTTCCTACTAACAAGGGAGTTGAAGATGTAAACCTTGGGACAACAGACTAGCCCAAACTTGTAAAGTTATCAAAAACATTGTCTCTTGAATCAAAGGCTAAGTATGTTAAGCTGATTTCTAAATTTTATGATGTTTTGCATGGGGTTACTCAGATTTGAAAGTATATGACAAGAACATCATTCAGCATACTATTCCTATCAAACCAGATCAAAAACCTTTTAGACAAAAGTTGAGGAGAACCAATCCAAAGTTGATTCCATCCATCGAGAAAGAGGTAAATAGATTGTTTAAATCTGGTATCATTGTTCCAATTAGATTCTCTGATTGGATTTCAAATTTGGTCTTGGTACAAAATAAGGCCGAAGAGATAAGGTTGTGCATTGATTCCTGGAACCTAAATAAAGTGTCCTGAAAGATAATTACCCTCTTCCTAAGATGGACCATATTCTGCAAAGAGTAGTTGGAGCATCGTGGTTGTCACTACTAGATGGCCACTTAGGCTACAATCAGATCTTGGTGCATGAAAAGGACCAAGAAAAAACTTCCTTCACAACACGATGGGGAACTTTTCAATATTCCAAGATGCCATTTGGGCTGAAGAATGTCGGAGCCACTTTTCAGGAGGAAATGGATATATATTTTGCTAACGAGAAGGATGTCTTCTTGGTAGTTTATTTAGATGACTTGACAATATTTTTTGGTTCTGATGATGAGCATTTACACCACATAAGGATTTTTTCTTAGAAATGCAGGAAGTTCGGGATTTCTTTAAATCCAAAGAAGAGTCTTTTTGCCATGGAGGAAGGTAAACTCCTCAATCATACAATTTCTAAAGATGGTATTCGCATTTATCCTTCAAGGGTGGATGCAATCTAGCAAATAGACTTTCCATGAAACAAGAAGGAAGTTCAAGCTTTCAATGGTAAGATGAACTTCTTACACAAATTTATACCAAATTTAGTTGAGCATTTATGTGAGTTAACTAATATGTTGAAGAAGGAAAACACTGTAAAATGGACTGATGATGCCATGAAATATTTTAACCTAGTAAATATTGCTTTTACCACAGCCCCAGTTTTGATCAATCCCGATTATACTCATGATTTTATTATATTTTCATTTGCATCTGAGCACACTTTGGTTGCAGTGTTGATGCAAAATAAGGATCAAGTAGAATAGCCCATTGCATTTTTTAGTCGGACTATCAAAGATGCTACTTTGTGCTATAACATCATTGAGAAGCAAGCGTTGGATCCTATAAAGGCATTGAAGGATTTCCGAGTTTACATTTTGCATTCACATACCATAACATATGTTCCTAACGCAACTGTCAAAGACGTCCTCATGCAAACCAATCTGAAGGGAAGAAGAGGTAAGTGGATAGCAGCGATGTTAGAGTATGATCTTGATATTAAGCCTACCAAATTGATCAAAGGTCAAGGCTTGGAAAAACTCATGGATGAGTTGAATCTTCACGCTCTAGACATAAATCTCATTGCAGCAATGTTAGATGACGAAGATGGTGGCACACTCATTTAGGTATCAGAGTTGTTTCTCAACTCACCTTGGCATTCTGATATAGTATATGTTCTTCAACATCTTTCTCCTCTTCCTAGAATGTTAAGAAGTAAAGGTAGATCACTAAAACTAAAATATGCAAAATTCTACATTTTAGATAGTGCTCTCTATTGGAAAGATTCGGGAGGGGTTCTCCTTAATTGTTTGGTTGAAAATGAAGTTCAGTAGATAATGAATGATTTCCATAGAGGTAATTGTGGCAGTCACTTTTTTTGGAAAACAATAGCTAATAAAGTTTTGAGAGCAGGATATTATTGGCCATATTTGTTTTCAGGTCTATATAAGATAGTCATGAGCTGCCACGAATGTCAAGTTTTTCAGGGAAAAAAGAAGTTGCTTCCTCTTCCTTTGTAGCTAGTCGTAGATAAGGCACATTTCCAGTAGTGGGGCTTGATTTCATAGGATAAATTCATCCTACATCATCATCACAACACATATGGATTTTGACGGCTACCGATTAATTCACCAAGTGGATTGAAGCCATTCTGACAAGGCAAGTTATAGACACGATAATCATTCAGTTTTTAGAGTCTAATATCTTGTCTCATTTTGGTTGCCGTCATAAGATTATTATATATAATGTAGCAAAATTTAAGTCAAAGAGAATGGTTGAGTTTTACAATAAATACAATATCAAATTGGGTCATTCCACGACATACTACCCGCAGGGCAATGAACTAGCCAAGTCTTCAAATAAATCCTTGGTAAACACTATTAAGAAGATGTTGGAAGCAAACAAAAAGAATTGGCATCAGAAGCTTGTCAATGCTTTATGGGGCGATAGAGTGAGTAGTAAGAAATCAATAGGTATGTCACCTTTTGAGTTGGTTTATGGTATTGATACAATGTTTCCCACATCCCTTGCAGTCCCGATCATGAGATTATTATAGGAAGCCGATAGTGAAGAAGATGATATTCAACACCGGATTAATTAAATGATTCACCTTCAACAAACAAGGGAAGAGGTTTCCCAAAACACTTTTTGGCTACAGGAGAAGATAAAGAAGATTTATGACCACAAAACCAAGGCAAAAAAGTTTCAGCTGGAAGATGTAGTGTTGTGATGGGATGCACAAAATGAAGAAAAAGGAAAGCATCGTAAATTTGAAAATCTATGGAAAGGACCATATAAAATCTCAGCCTATCAAGGACAGAATGCATTTTTATTAAAGGAAATGGATGGTCAAGAATGATCAGGAAGACTAGTGAATGCTAAGCTCCTGAAACACTAATATTTCTGATGCAGTTTGTTGAAGTTGCTTCACCATCATTGTATATACTAGTTTGCTTTCCTTGCAAGATTTGAGGTACAATGTCATTTGAACTTGGGGCCTGAAGTGAAGGCTATAAAGCTTAAATGATTTGTGCTAATTTTAGTTGGTTTTTGAGTCAGTTGTGAGTCAGTTGTGAGTCAATTTTCAATTTGTATCGAGTCATCATTCTTCAAAATTTTCAAAAGAGTTTTCAGTCTTTCATTTGTTTGACCGTCTTGGCCTAATCAATTAGGCACTTGGTATACGGTGTTCTTGACACCTCCAAGGACTACCATCCCCAATAAGGCCAATGTTAGTGTCAGTATATGCATACTTCCATCAGGGATCAAATATTCTCTTTGCATTTTCATTTTAGGTGTCTCATACTGAATTTTGGATAATTCCATTATGTCATGTTAAAATGGTCCACTGATGGTTGTCTTTTTCCTCGAAAATCAAATCTTCCCTCATAAGGTACATTTGCTGACCCATTTCCATGTTGTATTCAATTGAGGTTTCAAATATGTTAATATAGGTGTGAAGGTATTTGTCTTTCCATTAGGTTTTAGGGTTCATTTCCAAGGTATTTCCATTACGTCTTAGGGTTCATTTCCAAGGTCAAAATCATAATTTAAAGTGTAAATAAAGGGCAGAAAAGGTATGAGGATGACCAATAAACAAAGAGTAATTGTCAATAAGTCATAATGATTGTATAAAGATCTTTTGTCAGTAATGTAATTTTAATCTCAAAAACATGTTTTTGAGATGAAAACATAGTATTTTTAGTTGATTTATATTCTTCTGATGTAATCCAATCCATTTCATGTAATAAGTGTTCTTAGTTGCCCCAAACATCTCTCCTTGCTGCAAGAAAATGAGACCACTGAAAAAATCAGTTCAATCCAAGCATCATCTACCTGAAAAGAGATAAAGAGAGAAAGGTATTAAATAGAGAATTAGAGGAAAGAAGAAAAGGTTCCAAAACATTAGAAAGTGGGTTTTTCTAATGAAAAATCAAAATAAATCTCTATATAAGATGTCACACTCCTTTTCCAAACTCATCACTCTTATTTGACAAAGAGAAAGACAAGCATTGAAGGAGAGAGAGGAATTAAGGCCAATTGGTGGCTAGGGAAAAGAGGCATTGTGCATAGGAGACAAGACATTTCGCATAGGAGACAAGGCATTGCGCATAGGAGATAGGGCACTATGCATAGGAGATAGGGTGTTGCGCACAGAGTAGTTGGAGGAGGCCTTGTGCATATAGGCCAGAGCACTATGCATAGGGTAGTTTCTCTAGTGTAAATTTGGATGGCGTTGCGCATAGAGGTGGGTTGTTGTGCACTTGTAGGTGGCGCTGTGCATAGGGCCATCAAGTGCCAAAACACTCTGTCAGCCACTAAAAGCTTGTTGTTTACCTTCTACAACCTATAAACAAGTAAGTGTGATCTCTAAGCTATCCTCTTGGAATTCAATTCATCAGTTTGAATTTGGCTTGCTATTTCGAAAATGAAACCTTAATCTCTCCTACTCCACTCATTCCTTAAAACTCGAATCCCTCCTATACATCCCTCCACCTATTCCTTAAAATCCTAATCCCTCCTACAAATCCCTCCATGTGATGCAAGAAAGTATTCCCTCTGCAGAGAGAGGCAACCCCTCTAGCCCTAGAGTGGGTCTAGTCCATAGAAAGTTTTAGTGGCGAAAGTTCGCCCTTGGCGAAATTAAGGGGTTTTAAATTTTCAGTGTGCGAATATTTTGTATCATAGTACATTTTTACAAATCACCTCAAATAGCCCACCTTATTTTAAGGGAGAGGGTAAAAAAGGTAAATTTAGCCCTTGAAATTAGGAGTTACAACCTTCCATTCGCCCATTTTCAAGAATAGGTTTTATTTAAGTGAATCCTATGGGTCAAATACCATATTATAAAAGAGGTATGGTAAATTAAT
>APFE031483077.1:14751-39014 GCA_000404065.3 Pinus taeda
AAGAATTGTTCATTTATGTAATGTAAAGGAGGTTGCCCCCTCGAAGAGGCTGAATTCTAAGGCGTTGATCTATCTTTTCTATCTTTTTTGAGCTGGTTTCATAATAGATACTTTATTTGATAGTGGGTCACAAGTTAATATGATTTCTGAAGCAATTGTAAATAACTTGGGTCTAGAAGAAAAACCTCATAAAAAGCCATATCCATAGGTTGGGTGTGTGATAAAACTAAGCGACAAGATACGAAACAATGTAAACTTCGTTTTTGTATTGGGTCAAAGTTTATAAATGAGGTTGAGTTAGACATAGTCCCACTGGACATATGTGGAATTGTATTAGGAAGTCCATATTTGTACAATAGAAATGCTATCTTCTATCGAATAGAAAATAAGTATCAACTCACTAAGGATGGAATTGAATATATTGTAAGAGATCATAAACTCTAAGATAACTTCTCTCTCATAAGTTTTGGACAGATGAAAAGAATTGTAAATGCAAGGAAAGAATTTTTGCTCATGATTGTAAAAGCAAAGGATATTGATAAATCTGATGCATTCAAAGGCTGTAATCCTAAATAGAAAGCAGATCTAGTTAAGGTTGTTTCTGATTATGATATTCTATTTCAAGAGCCTAAAGGGCTTCCACCCAAGCGAGAAATAGAACATGAGATTTATTTGTAGTAGGATGCTCTACTACCTAACATTGAAATGTACAGGTTATCAGCTCTAGAGAATGCAGAAATAAGGAAGAAGGTACAAGAGTTGCTCGATCAAGGGTTTACTTGACCAAGCACATCAACGTGTGGATCACCTATTGTGTTAGTGTGAAAGAAAGATGGTTCATGGAGAATGTGCATTTATTTTAGAGCATTAAATAAAATCACAATAAAGAATTGTTATCCTATTCCTAATATTAATGATTTGTTACATCAGTTAAAAGATGCAGTTTACTTCTCTAAATTGGAATTGTGAAGCAACTACCATCATATCATTGTTGCAAAACAAGATCTGTTGAAGACTGCTTTCAAAACAAAGCAAGAACTTTATGAATGGATGGTTATGCCTTTTGGATTAACTAACACTCTAGCTAGATTCATGCAAGTCATCAATGATGTTTTTAGACCATTCATTGATGATTTTGTAATAGTATATTTAGATGATATTCTTGTTTTTAGTAGAACATGTAAAGCATGTAAAGAAAATTTGTTTTGAAAAGAGAAAATATCTATGTAAACTATCAAAATGTGAATTTTGCAAAACATCTTTAAATTATTTGGGTTATATTGTAGGGGGTGGTGAATTGAAGATAGATCCTTCTAAGGTCGAAGTCATTGTAAATTGGCCTAAGCCCAATACTACTATAGAAGTTAGAAGTTTCTTAGGGGCAGCACAATATTGGAGAAAGTTTATTGCTAACTTTTCTTTGATTGTAGCTCCTTTACATGCTTTGACAAGTGTGAAATGGGTGTTTCAGTGGGGAGGAAAATAGCAGAAATCCCTCGACACATTGAAAGAAAGGATCAGTACAGCGACAATACTAGCACTACAAGATCTTCAACATCCATTTGATATCGAGACAGATGCAAATGAATATGCCATGGGGGCAGTCTTGATGTAACATAGAAAGCCTATATGCTTTCATTCCATGACATTTACATCAACAGTAGTTAACTATCATACGTATGATAAGGAATTATATTCATTAGTTCAGAGTGTTAAAAAGTGGAAACATTACATAATGTGTAAAGGAACAATCATACATACAGATCATCAACCACTTCAATATTTATACTCACAAACTAAATTACAACAATCACAACATTACAGGTGGATGGGCTTTCTATAGAAATTTCATCTTTTTATGATATATAAGAAAGGCATACATAATAAGGTTGCATATATGTTATCAAGACCAACCATAAATGCATCCACAATACTTAAGCATAATTTAGTAATTCATGAAAGTTACATTGAACAATATGCTCAAGACACAGATTTTAAGGATATATATGCAACTTTAGGTCATGGCAAGTAGGTAGAAGAATTCGATTATTACATAAAGGACAAACTCTTATATCATTTGGGAAAGTTATGCATTCCACAAACTGAAAGAGATAATATAATTTGAGAAGCACATACTTCTCTCATATTAGGTCATTTTGGTGTAGGTAAAATAGTTGCACAATTACAAAGATTCTGCTATTGGCCACGGATGAATGAGATAGTTTCTAGATATATTAAAGGATGTACTATGTATGCTACAAGTAAATCAAGTAATAGAAAATTAGGCTTGTATACTCCACTGTCAATTCCTCCTCGTCCTTGGGAAAGTGTTTCCATGGATTTTGTTGGGGGATTGCCAACATCTAGAAAGATCCATGATTATTTGTATGTAGTTGTGGATAGGTTCAGCAAAATGTGTATTTTGACACCATGTAATAAATAGGTCACAGCTGAACAAACTACAAAGTTGTTATTTCAAAATTTATGGGTTCATTTTGGGTTACCCACTTCTGTTGTATCTAATCGAGATTCTCGATTTGTCAGGAAATTTTGGTCAAGTATATGGGAGTTAATGGACACAAGGTTGAAGAAGAGGACAAAGTTTCATCTGCAAACAGACGGTTAGATAGAAGTGTTCAACAGGATAGTGATATAGTTGCTTCGACGATATTGTAGCAAGCATCCCAAACTTTGGGATGAGCATTTGTGTTATGTGCAACATGCTTACAACCATACGAAACATTCTTCTATTCAAAGATCTCCTTTTGAGACTTGTTTTGGTTTTACACCAAAGTCTCCCTTGGATTTTGTCTTTGTTTAAGACATAGTAGTTGATGGACACAGTCATGTGGACAAAGCTACCAAGTTCATTGAACAAATCTAGGAAATTCACCAGGCAATATAGAAACAGCTAGAAAGAAGCCAAGCAAAGTACAAGGCATGGCATGACAGGCATCGAGTTGAGCACAGTTTTAAAGTTGGTGATCAAGTCTAGTTGTACATCAGCAAATAAAGACTGCAAGGGGAAGGTAAAAAGATGAAACCAATTAGATATGGTCCTTTTAAAATACTTGATAAAATTGGTGAAAATGCTTTCCGCCTAGATCTACCAGCTTATATGCAGATCTATTCTGTCGTAAATGTTGAAAAATTGAGATTGTATGAAACTTCATTGATTGAAGATCCTGAAAAGAAAGGTCAACTACCTTTAATCAATTCTGAATGCAGTGACCAAATATGGTCAAGTTTATACTCATTTGACTTGAAATTTTGAGCTGAACGCAGTGTTGAGGTTCATTTTCTCATCTGAGACTCTGTTTTTGAGCTCATTCTTGTAACAACATTTTTGAAGAAAAAATAAACAGGTCAACACTGGAAGTGAAAGGACCAGAAGACGTAGCTAGGAAGTCTGGCGAACTCCTTTATTAAATTATATTGTGTTGATGTGTTTGAACATGTTTTCAAATGGTTTAATTGTTTATGTTATTCACAATATTTTCGATCCGTTGCATTAAGCAGCATAAGTGAATTCACACATAGTCTGTAATACCTTTTTCATTAACGAATTACAAATAGCATTGAAGCAGTGTCTAAAGATCTATTGATTAGCATATATTGTTCTCCAAGATCATTTCCACCCTCGAATATCTGAAATATTTGTGGGTCATACAAGGATTTCACCATCGTAAAGCTATCAGAGAATGAAGTATTCTTAGCCAAACTAGGAGGATGTTCATCACAGTTTTCATACTCGGGAAAAGGACCATGTGAACCATTCTGAGAATCAACCTTGATCTTGTTTAACCCTCCTCTTAGTCTTTCCAAATAATCCTTCATATTTTCTTCTACTTTGGATGAGTCAAGACCATGATCCACTAGGCATGTCCTCCTTCATGTCCAATATTTTATAACTTTCGAAATTCATGTGATAACTCGAACTAGGTTGCCCAGAATCATACTTGTTATGGGAAGATATTGTCTTAGAGTGGTGCTTGGTTTCCTTCGGAACACCAATTATCTACTCCATACAATATTTTCTCAAATCCCTCCCTGAATTGTTGTTATTATTAATAATTATTGTTAGCACTTATAATAATATTATTTCAAAATATTACCTCTACCACTATCATTACCATCAGTACATGGTATTAAAACCACTACTCTATTGCTATTACTACTAGTGCTATTGCTGATACTACTACTACTGTTATTACTATTGTTACCTTTTCTAGTAACCCATTGGATTTTCTTCTACTTCACTACATTTTTTTTGCAGTTTTCTTTATTGCATCACTTGTGCACTTTGGTACCACTCTCTATCGCATGTGCCTAAATACTCCTAATATGCACTAAGGTTGTCCTTTTTTTGGTCCCATCGGTCAACTTTCACCACTACTGGAAACTAAATTGAATTTTAATATATTATTATTATTATGTACTGCCATAAACTTTCCCCTAATTTTTGTGTCTCCATATCTATTATACATTCATATCGTGTTAATAAATTACTACACAGTGTACACCTCTTATTTCAAAAGTAATCTTTAGCATGGGCTCTGCATTTTTTAATCTACTTGATGGAGGCTTAATGCTCTCCGGTTCCAATTCTTGAAAAAAATTCTTCTAGTTCATCTCCAAAATCGAAGCACTGCTGCCTGGATCAGGAGATTTTATGTTTAACAATGGCACTTCCATCTTGATTTATTCCTCTGATAACTCCTCAGGAGTTAATGAATTAGTCACTTTACTTACGACTATAGGAGCTAGAGCAAGTGATACTCGTGGTACTCACCATGAATGGCTCATGAACCAGATCAAACATTTATTTCACAACTTTCTCAAGGGGCTAATCAAAATTCTGTGTCCAGTCTTAATTGTTATCATCTTGTACAGGGTTGGGCAATCGAGCCAAATTATTAGAACCATACTGAAGAACATGTTTTCTTACCTCAGGCCTCTGTAAACTGCTAGTTTTTGTTGGACCAAGTTGGTTTCTCTCTAATTTATCCATAGATTTCCTATTGTAATTCTTCTTTTTAGGTTTCTTAGAACAATGATATATTTACAGAGCTTCATGATATTCTAAGCTTTCATAGCTCCATATATTTTCATTTGTGACCTCCCTTGTTTTCTACACTGAGCTGACAATAGTTCAACAGTTGCAACCAGCAGAGATTCTCGAGTCAATCAATGTAGTTGATCTACACTTGCTAGCTATCTCCTTATTCCCGTTGCTTTTTCTCTTGGATTCATTCATCTAACACATATTTCATTAAATTTGGAATTAAATAGTGTATCTAGAATTTTAAAATAACCAAAAAAAACAATTCTAGTGATGTCCTTGTAATAATTTTTTTCCAAATTTAATGAAATATGTGTTATCTGCTAATTAATGTCATTTCTTTACTTTTCTTTCTCCAGAAATGGATTTTCTATGGTGCAAATTATTTACACTTTCCAATATCCTTCTTTCACAATCAGGAGCTCATCATCAACAATGATAAATTGGAGCAGTTACACTTCTATTCACATTGTGAAATGAAACAAGTTGGGTTTGCTAAGCTGACTAAAAACAGATGATATTTAAAATATGTGCCTTTGAAACTTTGATATATGTGTTGTTGGAAATGGACCATATATTAAGACCTTCTAGCTATGTCATAATGCATGAATCAACCCATTTTGAAAATAGTGTCAAGAATCTAGCCACAGGCATGAGATGGAATTGCCACTAGAGGGACATTGAGGATGCTAAGAAAGGGGATGAAAACCTTCTTGTTTATCATAAAAAGGATTGGAGGTCTTCAAAATATGCTTCAAAATGATAAATAAAACCTTAAAAAATTTCAAGGCCCCTATTCCTATTCTATGCCAATCAATTTGGCATTAGAGTGAGCACCTGGCTCTCAATGTATTATTGATAGGATGCATTTGCTAGCTAGTATATATCATGTGAGTGAAATTCAGTGATCCATTTTGTTTTCCTAGGATGCCAAGTTATTTATTCCTCTTGTATTTGGGAGGCCTAATACTCAAGATTAGAACTACTATATTGAATCAAATCCATTCTTTTTATCTTGAAGTTGAAAGGTGTGTTATAGACATATTTGGACACAACAAATCCAATCACATATGTCCATAAACCAAGGGATTCTAAGCCCCTAAAAGTGTTTTTTCATACCCTAAAGGAGCAAGATCAGCTGATTACATCATCTCCCATAAGTTCTCCATGAAAAACTACTCAGAACTGGTCAAAATAGGACCATACAGACTGCTCAGTGCTAAGGGTGCGATGCATCTCACCTACCACATGCAAAAAGTGCGATGCATAATGAAAATCAATTTTGTAGGGTGCGATGAGTGAGAGTAGACAAATGATAGAGGTAGTTTGCTAGGTGGAAACCTAGAGAATCTTCTAGAAGCTGCTCATTTGACACTTGCCTCTCTGAATTCGCCCAGGGATGAGTAAGAGATCATGAAATCTCCAAGTGGAACCAAGAACTATCAGAGAGATGACAGTAATCAAATTCCCAGAAGCTGAATCACCCACCTGCAAACATCTATATATGGATCCCTCATCCTAGAAATCCAGGGGGCTGGAATTCTGTATTTTGTAAGGAAGTGTTATTGGTTTCTCTGTGCAACATTGTATTGTTGGGTGATCTAAGATTCTCATGAGGTTAAGAGGGCTTTCATGCTGGGAGGATGGTGCTAGGTCAGACCAATGGGTTGTAATCCTCTCTTCTACTACTTCTATCAATAAAGCTATTTGAGTTTTCCTCCATATTCTTGTGTATATCTTAATCTTGTATTGATATATGCATTTTTATGGTTATAGATCTCTATGCTTTGATGTTATTATGCTACTTTGACTCTACAGGTGCTTTGTGAATCGGGACAAGTAAGGAAGGAGTGGTGAAGCTCTGTCAAAGGAGGGAGGAAACACGAAGGAGCCAAGTGAAAGACTAAGGTTGGTGCTCTCTACTTCTATCTCATGTATCTTTCGTAAACGAAAACAAAAGTAACTTTAGTTTGTTCGTTTCTAAGATAGCTACCCGTCTTACTGGGACTAGCAGCTCTGAATGGACACTAGTTTTCCCGATAACAAGGTGGGTAGTTATGTGTTATTTATATTTGCATCTTTCATGAGGAAGGGACTTTGTAATATCATAACCCTTTGGGTTGCGATGTTTTAGAACCCTTTGATTACTTCCATTGCTTGTGTCTTATGATACAAACACATGCCCAGTGACGCGTTGTAAATAGAATAGGCCATGAAAGTACTTATCGTAGCATTTTAATGCCTAACTAGCTATAGGAAATGGACTTGAATGAGTAGAGTATGAAGGTTGACGTGATTGTCAAGGTAAAGGGATGGAAGAACTTAGAGCACCATTTAAGAGGGATGAATTTGGTCTTCCACACTAGAGCTTTTCATCTTCTTGGTAGTCTGAGGCTCTCTGGAAAGATCAAACCTTATTCCCTTCATTTTGAGCTCTTGAATACATCTACTCATATCCCTAGAAGTAACCCTCTAATTACCATTTTTTTTTCTACAATGAACTTGGAATGATCCTTTATCCAAAGAAAGTATATATTTCTTTCAACAACAATTTTTAGCATCAACAAAGTGAAAATATCTCTACTCTATTATTAGTATCAACCCGTATACCTTTAAAGTAACAACATGGTTGTCTCCAACAATTATATTGCATCCTCCTCCATATTTTCCAGGAATACCTTAACAAACTCCGTCAAAATACCTCCATGCCTTTAATTTATCAATCTCATAGTTTTTCAAATTTCCTTGGTTTTTCTTCTTTATACGTTTTCAAATACATCGATATGCATATCTGCCATGATGAACTCATGATACCCAACTAATACATGATATTCATGATATCCACTTAGATATCTCTTCTTGCTAGCACAACAAAATTCCTATTCTATTTTCCTAAACAGTAGAGTAAAGAAACCACATATAGCATTCTACCACCTAATTCTGGTTAAATGTAACTTTGAGCCTTGAGGAAAATTTGGCTACAACATGTAACTTCATTCAATCTTCAATGAACCATAAAAACTAGAAGCATGAGTAGAAACAAAACGTACTTATTAATACAAAGAAAGTGTATGAGATAATTATCATGTAGCCAAAGTTCATAATACCAAAGAGAAGGTTTGTAACCTCCATCTTGGTTAAGAAGTAGAATGTAGCATACAAGAATAGGTAAAGTTCAGATGACCCTGAAGTTAGATAAGTGATTGACCACCAGTGGTAGTCCTCACTACACAACTGAAAGTAGCATAGGACAATGGTGATCTATGCACAAGTAACAATAAGGATAACAAAGGCAATTAACATAAACCCAAAAATGTAATAAAATTGATGCAGCCAAATAGATGTTTAGATGAAGAATAATTCAATGAATACTGCACCAAAGGGTAATATGCCTCTAATGAGTACTGAGAAAGCTAGCCGCATGTACCATGCTTGCTTTGGAATCTACCTGGGAATTTTATGTCTTACGATGATCTTTAATTACAGGTTTCTTGTAGCCAAAGTAACTACCAACAAAGACCAAAGACATGGATATCAAAAACCATAAAAATACAAAAGTAGCCATTTTCCCAATTGATATGACACTAGAGGACTCTTTACCCTAACTCAATTCATTGAGGACAAAGAAAATTCCAAAAAACAATGCAAGGGAAGATGAATGCAGTCTTCAGTGTGTTTGTTTTCCATTCTGTGCCCTTGAACATATTATACAGATGACCAAAAGAGTAACCAATAAACAAAACCATGAACACCCGCAAGAGAACCATAGCTATCATAAGTCCACCATGATGGGATGGTGAAAGAAATCCAAGCATGGAAAATACCATTGTGATAAGTGTCATCCAGTTTCTTCTTGGGCTTCATCCCATGTCTCCAATTGATTGTAATTTTAGATTGTAAGATTATCCTCACTTACCTAAACTCCACATAAGGTCAGTTCTTGGGTTGACATAATCTATTGTTTCCCATTTAAGGTCATTGTCAACCTTTTCATGCCTCACAAATATTATTCATTAATGTCTTACCTAACCCTGTAATATTTGCCATCATCTCCCTCTTGCAATGGGATTGTAGAGAGTTTCATCCACAAGTTTTCACCTCGTTATGACTGAGATAACAGGTCTATGTTATGTGTGCCCTCATTCTGACATGTATAAGCCAATCGACTTCTATTTGATCAAATCTACTCTAGCATGTGTTTTTTTTATCAATCTCCCAACTACCTTTCTCTAGTGTAACGTTTGACTCAGGTTTGAATTTGAAGGTAGATCCATAGGCTTCTTGAGGCACATTCAGGAATGTTAACATAATTATCCTTTTTGTAACCCTATTCTATTCCCCTGTTTAACATGTGATACATCCATCTATCTTGCAAAGTATTATGAAGGTAGGTGATATGTGAGGGATTTATGTCACATACTCAAGAAAAGGCAACAAACTACCTTTAGATTTACATGCCAGTAAAGAGATGTATAAAATTTCTTATGGTTGTAAGTGCTACCATTGTGGTTACATATTGCTCAATAGGATGATGTATTCAACTTTGGCATGAGACGGTTTGCTGCAACACTACTTTATGCCTATGGGTTATCATAGTGATACTATACATTAGTCTATGTTGTGTGTCAATAGTTCCATGTGCTACAATAATACATTATGTGTTGGGTAACACATTAATGTACTACAACAGGTGCCTATGGAAACCCTTTTAACACAAAAAATGGTATACCACCATTACCTTATGTTCCAATAGAACTCTTTTTACTACTAGAAAGTGTTTATGCATTAGTGAGGACATACATACACTCTGGTGCTAGAGAAACAATACAACAGAGGATCCAACAATAAATTAAGAGGCTCACAAGCTATGCCATACCAACAATTCTCAACACAACGATAATTCTCTCAGATAACTAAGTTACATCACCACAACATAATAAAAACATATAATACTTATTAAAATGTATACTATGTGAACCATTAAGGGTTCATGGGAAATGACTACCATATTATCATCTTTAAGGCAGGGAGATCATGTACAGACTATACATGAAGCCTTTTTGAGCCATCAATTCATTTTCTTAATAGTTAATACCTAGTGGCCTAGATTTATTCCTCTCGTTCCATATCAATGTCAAGGAGATTTTTATATTGTTTAACCCAACAATACCTAACCTTATTACAATTTGAAATTCATGAGTTTGTTTCTTTAATTAACAAAATGCCTAAGAAGATAAAACATTATAGTTTGTACCTTACCTAGATATTTAATGAAACATTCAACAAAATGTGACATAAAATGGGCATTAGGATCAGGTTTCAGAATCTCCTACCAACCACTGATAGACTACTCAAATATACAACTATCACCCTCTAGGGAAAGAATCTTGTCCCAATGACTAGATCACTAGATACTCTAGGGATTCCAGAGATCTTTTCCCACCTCCACTCTTCTCGCTTAGGTTATTTAACTACAAGATTGCTCAAGAATTCCATTGAAAGCTTTATTGGTATTGCTTAAGGTAAAAATATTGTCACTTTTGTCCCTTTACGTGGACAACATGGTTCAACATAAGATGCATAAACTTATCAAAGAGTAGAACGTAAATGGTTAGTTCTAATCAATATATACACAAAAGAATAGAGTCCAAAATGGTGAGTTGTACTCCTACATTTGTGACACAGGAGGTCTTTTCAAGTACATTTTTACTGCTATATTTTCAAGTAGATTCGTATGTCATATATATTTCTTTTAATGGGATTTTGATTCAAAGAATCTCACCTGTAGCCTAAGCACATGACAGAGTAAATTATCAGGTGTGAAATTTTATTGGAGGCGTTGTTTTTTTTTTTCTTTTGGTTAAAAAAGAGTTTTTCCTTGGTTTTATGTGACTTACAATTTATCATATGTACATGTTGAAAAATGTGAAAGAATAATGTGTGACATTTATCTTGCAGAAATTGATGCTGAATGAAAGGATAGAAAATTTAACTAAGCTATAGTCTGCTTTGGTAAAGGCAGAGGAACATCTTAAAATGATTCCTAAGAATACACCATATATAGAGTTTGACCATAAGTAATATATGGCTTTTTCTTTTGTAGATATGTTCATTTTTCTATCCAAGATATCACAAGAAGAGAAATACTGATATTGTAGAAATTGTTTGAGGACCTCATTGAGTTCGATTTTTCTGATGTCTTACTTGATTGATACCTTCTAATGACAAGAAGACTTTAAATATGAATTAATATGTTGCTAAAAGAAATCAAATTCAAAGTTTATAGATATAAAAGATAAAGACAAATTTTAATGCCTTTTTTTGATTGTTAATTGACTTTGGTGTGGGAAGGTCACAAGAAATGTGATTGGAAAAAATATATGAAGACAATGGAGAGCATGTCTTGGATATGATTCATTTGTTGTTAGAGACCCATCAGGAACTCGTGCCATTGACTTTGGAAATGTTTCTAGTAGGGATTCATATGGCTTTTAATGATGTGATTCTTTCACCTTATGGTTATTCTGGGCAAGCACGTGTTATAGGAATTCCAGACAAGACATCGGTGGGAAGGTAAACACTTCCTTTTGTAATTTCAACATTCATTCCATGATATGCTCCCTTTATTGTTTGATTTTATTGAACGTTTCTTTTGTTTTTTTTTTCTTTTAACTATGAAATTGAAAATACTTGGCATCACATCCATTTAAACAATGACCAAACCTTGAAGACGAAATTAGTATTACACGATATTGATTGAATTCCTTTTAGTTGTTTTGTGTTAAAATATTTTCATGACGATCAGAAAAGTTTATTTTCATGTTATTATTTTAGCACATGTTTATATATTTTACCAAGTTCATGTGTTAGAGAATGAAATGTTGCAAATAAAATGACAAGGATTAGACATCACACCTCAGATTATTTGTTTCCACAAGTTATCTACAGTTTGAGATTTTTAGCATGTAACTTAGTTGACATGATTGTGCCTAATATTTCCTTGAAGGTAGAATACTAAGTTACTAAGGTGTTCTTTTCTATGGTGAAGTTTTATTTGCTTTGTTTATACAGGTCATCCGGCCACATAGTGGCCATTTTCGCCCAACTGAAGAAAACTTGTTCGCGTTTCTTTCTTTTATGGGGGAAAATGGCTTTGACATTGCTGATGTTTAGGTATATGTCGTATAAATCCTTTATAGTCTACTTTAGTTTATATTCTAGTATTCATCGTCTTTCATGTCTTACACTATGCATTTTGTTTTCTTTTCTTTATTTTTTCAGAAAAGAAACTCAGTATTGATGGTAAGTAGAAACTGAAGAAAGAAGAGAACAAGAACATTAGAGGGACAAATGCGAAAATGGAGAGATAAGAGAATTGTTTTAGTGATATCGCCAAAGCCAATATCTCACATAAGACACACATATAGATATTGATGGTCGAATCTTCAGAGTTGGTGAATTCACCTATAAATGTATTGGCAACACAATAATAATGTTTTGAAGTGATGAAACAATATTTCATGTGTAAATTGTAGTCCAACCAATATTAAGTTGGAAACTCATATTGTAATACTTGACATTTGATATAATATAATATATGTGGTTGTAATTATTTATAGTTACACTTGCTATTGTTTAGTCTTGTAATTAACATATGTAACTTTGTGTTCTCATATTGGATGAACATGCACATCTTATGCCATTTTTTTAATTTAGCCACAAAATCAAACTAATTAATTTATGTTGATTAATAATGAACACATAAAATCAATTTAAAACTACTAAATTAGTAGTTTATATTGATTACTGATGAACATAAATAAAATGAATATATGACTAAATTAGTCATTTATAACGATTATTAATTAAAGTAAATGAAATGAATATAAAATACTAAACTAGTCATTTATATAATCAATAAGAAACTACCAAAAAACAATAAATGACTACTGCATATGATAAATTTGTGATTAAAAATTACGACTAAATTGTGCATATATATGACTATTAGTAGCTAATTTGCAATATCTTATAACAGAACCAAAATTTAGTCATATTTATCTAGTAATTAATTGGTTTCAAACGATGACTAAAATTTGCATATATATGACTATTAGTAGCTAATTTACAATATCTTCTAACACGAGCAATATTTTGGTCATATTTCTTTAGTCATTAATTGGTTTTCTGAAGTGATCATTTAGTAATATATTTTGTTGTATATTTGGTCATTAATTGTGGCAATTAATGACTAAATCAATGACTAAATTAATGACCAAATTTATGACTAAATATACTACTAGATAATAAAATTGAGAAAACCAATTAATGACTAAGATCAAAACGACTAAAATTTGGTCACATTATAAGATATTGTAAATTGGCTACTATTGGTCACCAACTGAAAAATAGTCATTTATATACAAATTTTAGTCGTTTTTTGGTAACTAATTAGTCATTTTCTACTAGTGTAGGGTTTAATGACCAAGAAAATCAATTCAAAATTTGATGGGACAATTTCTTTTATTAAATAGGATGTCTTAGGTTTGTATTCCAATTGAAATCACCTAAAAAAAACTATGAGAAACCCTTAAAAAAAATAAAAAACATTACTAGTCGAAAATCTAGAAATTCGAGAACTAGTGAGATAGTAAATCTAAAAAATGGCTAACTAGATCAAGTGAAAATGCAATGGGGTGATTTTTGTTATGAACTAGAATTTTCTTTTGATCTAATGCATGTGGAATCAATTCGATTGAATCTCGTTAGCATGCTCTAAAAAATAGTAGAAATTTATTGTTCTTTGCTAAAAAGGAGGTCCAACAATCTACATTTGGGAATAACAAGACTAATCCAAGCAGCTCAGTGATTACTATAAATTTCCAAAGATTTTCCAAGGATGAAATAATACTTGTGATCCTGCAAAAGAAATTTCATTAACCATTTAACTCAATCATACAACAAGAAATCATTAATTCTAAATGCATAAATAGAAAGAGATAAAAACTAGAGATGCATGTGAATAAGCAATGAAAATAAGGAAAGAAAATGAAAAAATGGGCATTGAGGTTCCTGGGATGGCCAAGCCCAAGGAAACTCAGATATCTATGGAGGGGAACAAGATTTAGATGTTGAACATGACACCAATCTTCATTATTTTCATCAAAAGAATTACATCCCTCCAAGAAAATACAATCGAGTTGCAAGAATACAAGCTCTTTCCACAATAACACTAATGAAAATCTATCCCTAGAGGAAAATTAGATTTTTTACTTATAAAAAATGATTAGGAATCATTCCCCATGAATGGAGGAAGCTTTCCCCACCAAAATCCCTTGATTAGTGGATCTAGTCCCCAATATTAGGAATTTGCATTAAATGGCAAGGAACACATTCCTAGATTTTTGCAATCATTCCCTAGAGGAAAATTCGACTTGGTACTTATAAAAAATGATTAAGAATCATTCCACATGGATGGAGGATGCTTTCCCCACCAAAGTCCCTTGATTAGTGGAACACATTCCTAGATTTTCGCAATCATTGGAGTTCCACAATTTGTGCCATAATTCCATAATATCTTGTTCACTTATTATTTATTATTTATCCTCCACTAGTAGGGAACAAGTCCCTAAATTATCGCCTCCTCCAACTCTTCATAATCTGCCCAATATTCTCATAATATTCCACAAAAAATAAATAATATTAGGCACAAATACTCAATTGTTCAGAAACCTTCCTAATGGATATATTAAAGTGAAAAATAAATTATCTAATGCAAACAGAGAGGTTTAATGTGATGAAGGATGGTCAAAGGCCTTAATTTATGTTTTAAATTAGAGGAATAGTCCTTAATTTATGTCTAATTTAGAGGCTCATCAGATGAGTTGTTTTTTCAGCTGTAATTTTGTTTTTACGTGGTTTTAGTATGTACTTGTCGCTGAACCTGTCTACAACTACATAAAGGTAGTCAAGACCTTTCCTTGAAAGTGGAAGACCTCCTACAAAATCCATTGAGATACTCTCCCATGGATGTGAAGGTACCGGAAGTGGAGTGTATAAACCGAGGTTCCTATTGCTAGGCTTACTTGTAGCACATAAAGAACATCCTCTTATGAAATGAGAAACATTATCCAACATGTGTGGCCAATAAAAATACCTTTGAAGATTTGCTATTGTCTTGCCTACACCAAAGTTTCCAACAATCAATGAAGTGTGTGCCTCCCTTATGATACTATTTCTTTCTCCCTGTGGAATACACAACTTTCCCAAGTGATACAACAAACTGTTATGTACATGATAATACAAGTCTTCAATTTGATTTCCTTGACTCAAGCTTGCATATATTTCTCAAAAGTCATTATCATTTGCATATTGTTCTATGTAACTTTCATGAAAAACAAAATTATGCTTGAGTATAATAGATGAATTTACAATAGGCCTTGAAATCATATCAACTACCTTATTGCTGATTCCCTTTTTATACCGTATAACCAAATGACATTGTTGTAGAAAACTCATCCATCTGAAATGTCGTGACTGCTGCAATGTTGGCTATGATTGTTAGGTACTGCAATGGTTGATGGTCGGTATGTATGATGGTCTCCCTCCCCATCAAACAGTGCTTCCATTTCTTAACACTTTTTACTGATTCATAAATTTCCTTTTCATATGTGGGATAGTTACTTACAGCTCCATTAATGATTTCAGAATGAAATGAAATGGGCTTACCATGCTACAATAAAACTGCTCCCATGGCATAATCACTTGCATCCGTTTGAATTTTGAATGGATGCCTCAGATATCGAGGAGCCAATACTAGTACTGAACTTATCCTTTTCTTCAAAGCATCAAATGATTTCTGCTATACATCTCCCAATGGAAGACTTTCTTGACACTTATAAATGCATGTAATAGAGTTGTAATGGAAGAAAATTTAGCAATAAACTTTCTCCAATATTGTGTTGCCCCTAAAAAGCATCTTACCTTTGTAACTGTATTGGGATTGGGCCAGTTTAGAATGACCTCAACCTTATAGGGGTCAATCTTCGGCTCACCTCCTTCGACAATGTGTCCCAAATACACTAAATAAGTCTTGCCAAATTCACACTTCGAAATAGTTATAAACAACTGTTCTTTTCTCAAGACAACAAGTACTTTGTTTACATGCATGACATGTTCATCTCTTGATTTTCTGAATATGACGATATCATCTAAGTAGACATTGAAAAAATCATCTAGAAATGGTCTATCATTCATTATGCCCATGAAACCAGCTAGAGCATTTTTAAGACTGAAAGGCAAACAATCCTTATTTAATTTTAAATGTGGTTTTCCAAATGTCTTTTTCAGCTTTCCTAACTTGATGATAACCACTTCGTAAGTATAACTTTGTGAAATACTTTTCATACCTCAACTGATCAAGAAAATAATCAATTTTTGGGAGTGGATAATGATTCTTTACCATTTTTTTTTTCAGTGCATGAAAATCCACACACATGTGCCAAGTTCCATCTTTCTTTGGAACCAAGAAAATGGGCGAACCACATGGCGAAGTAGATGGGCATATGATGTGTTTGTTCATTAATTCTTGAATTTTCTTTTTTATTTCCATGCTCTCCATAATCGATGTGTGATACATGCCAATCTTTGGAAGTGGAACATCCTGTTGCAACTAAATCTCATGGTGAATTCCCCTCTTGGTGGGTATCCCCTTCGATTCTTGAAACATCTCGCCATGCTTGCTTACCACATCAAAAAAATTAGATTTGATTTGATCATCACAACCTTCAAAAGATTCATAATTAAAATCATTATTTTTCTTGATCATGAGAAGTACAAAATTTTAACTTGCATTTCCTAGTCTCTTCATCTAACTTGCATTAACCAAAGAAATGTTCAGGTTTTGCGATGGTCTCACACTATGTACTCCACCCCATCCTTGAGAAATATGTATTTGTTTTCATGGCAATAAAATACTGGTTTTCTATCATACAAATAAGGACTACCCAAAATGATTCCTGAGATGTCAAGTGGAACTACATCTAACTCAACTTCATCAATAAAATTTTTAGTAATGGTAAACTTGAATAAACATTTCCTCGTAACCTATAAATTTGCATTGTTAACTATCCAACCCAATGGATATGGCTTATGATGAGGTACAGTTTCAAGGTTTAGTTTTTTAACCAAGTCTTCTGAAATCAAGTTTGAATGTGACTCACTATGAAATAATGCATCAATATTTGTATGATTTTAAATCACCCTTACATGAAACAAGTGTATTCTTCACTCTTCATTTGGAGTGTTCTTTTTAGTCTATAGTGAACTAGTTCTTGCAACAGTTTCTTTTCCTCTTGTAACCATGGCTGAAATCTTGGTCTCATTGCCAGAATCTAAATCAAGGTCATGTTTTGTGGTAAGTGGTCATCTTTTGTTTTCCCTTATTATTTTATTTCTTAGGTCTTAATTTCGGATGAAATTTCCAGCAGTCGGCTTCATCATGCCCAGCTTTGGAACAATGTTTGCGTGTTATTTTCTCCCCTTATTTCTTCACACTTGCATTTTTTCTTTCCCTTCCATTTTCCACCCTTCTCTTTCTCCTTACCCTTGAATGGATTCCTCTTACTACCCTCTTCCTGAATATTCTTTCCTTTAGATTCAAGGTGTGTGGCTTGCACATATACCTCATCTAAATTGTTTGGATTGAACATAAGGATAGTATGTTTCAAATAGGAATATAAACCCCCAATATATTTAAGCAATGTATCTTAGGAATTCAAATTTACTACTAACAACAAAGCCATTTTCCTAAACTCCTGTGTACAATCTTGGATTGTTTGGCCTTTAAGCTGCCTAAAATTTTGCCAACTCATAATGGATTTTTTCATATGGGCTAAAGGATAAAATTGTCTTTTAATTGCAGAAACAAATTCAACCCAAGTAATGGATATCTTACCATGAATTCACATTTCCTCTTGATTCTTTACTTCCCACCAGACTAATGTTTCTCCTTCTATCCTCAATGAAGCCAACTAGATCTTTATGTCATCTTCTTGAAGGTTCTGAATTCTGAAGTATACCTCTGACTGTCGAATCCAATTGTCCAACTTTTCTGCATTCGCCTCTCCATTGTACATGGGAAGTTCAAATTTTATGTCCAATTTAAGTAATGGACTCTTTCCTTTTGGGATTTTTGAATGAGTATGGGTAATTTCAGTTGTGGTAGTGGAAGATGATGTTGTGTAAGATGATGACGATGATGAGGATGGTGGATATGGAGGTGGATTCCACCATTCCCTTTGGAATCCTTCTTCTCATATTTTGTATCCTCTGAGCTCCCTTCTTCATGTGGAGGTTTATAACTCTCGTCAACCATTCTAGTGTTCCTCTCTTCATAGAGGACTTTAACCATGTCAATTTAAATGAAGAAATATTTCTTGAATTCTTCCTCTTCTAAAGAAGGACCTTCACGCTCTCTTTCTTCAGACACAATGGTTGTGGATTTAGGCTTAGAAATTGGTACTGCTTGTACCTCTTCAATCTTAGTTGAAGGAAAAACTTGATACGTTTCAGGTGCAACTGGAATTGGGACTTTTGGTGGTGAAGATTGTGGTGTTGTGACTCTCCTTCTTTTGGGCATTGCTCAGGAGTTGCAACTAATAACTTCCCTCCTCCTTTCTACAACTTTAACTTTGTAAGCATCACAATTTTTCAACCATTAAAACCCTAATTGCACAAAATCACGCAATCAAGAAATTCAACCTTGATCCACTACAAAATTGATATGTTTTTTATTGTTAGTTTATGATGTGCTAATATCAATTACAAATTTCTAAACATGCTTGCTTATTACTTCTTGTACTGAGGTTTCATTAGTTGTTTATGTATGTAATCAGGTAAAATTCCTTAAGTTTAAAATGACATTCATAAGAAAAATAACATAAAAAACAAATATTGAATAGCAGACATTCAAAGTGGAACAACCATCAAAGAGACACTTTAAACAATGTTTTGATGAAGGAGTTCGCCCCTCCTGGGCTACATCTCCTTGGTTCAGCTTCCATCGCTTGGCCCTCTCTATTAGCTTAATATGGAAAAATGTTGTTTTAAAAGGATCTATGGCTACTGATACCTACACCAATGTGTTCAATATGTCCAAATTATCCAAGAACGCCTCTTCTTGAGCTCAATTTGGTCGAAAATTTACTTCTCCATGACTGAGTCAGTCTTTTCCTAGAAAATTTCTGCTAAATTTGGAATGACTCTAGTTAGTGTGCTAAATGTGGTGGCAGGTCTAAAATTGAGGACTTTGCCAAAACCCCTGTGGTTTTAAACTTGGGCTTAACTATCGGTTAAATTGTGCTTAATTAAATATAAGCTTGGATTATCGTTAATCCCATGTTTTTAATAACCAAAACCCCAATGGTTTCACTATGTTGGTCACATGCCATATAAAATGTGAATGGTTTTGAGATTATCCATCAGAGATATCACTAAACGTGTCCGTCAGTGGTAAAGCACATTCATATGTTGTGGTTCCCTCGTGGGTTTTGGAGCCTGCCGCTTAACTGTTTGGCGTTACAAATCACATTCACATGTTGAGACCCCTAACCATTGTGTAGTTGGTGTATTGGACTATCCGGCGTGGTAACACAAACTATGTGTGGTTATTCTCAATTGCATTCACATCGGGGAGGGCTAGCCCTCTCCTAACCACCTAACTCCTAATCGTTAGTCTTTAAATTAATGTGGGGAATATACATGGTAAGAAACACGGTGTAGCAGAGGTGGTTAGAACTTGTGGATGGTATGCTAGAGGTTGCGGGTTCAATCCTGACCTCCACCACAAAATTTTGCTCCACTGTCGAGACTCTGAAGGCCTTTGGGAGATGCCACATGGTGGCATCTTGGCTTGCCACATGGCATTGTTTCATTGGCCCAAAATGAACCAATATAAACATTCAAACACACCACCTCAAATCCAATGAAATGATGCCACTTGTCCATTTATGATACGATGTTGACCATCTTTGGCAAGCTTAGGCACTTTCCACCTCAACAGTATGGACTCCTGACTATGTAGTGACTACTCATTTCTTTTTTAAATGTTTGCCTGTTTAGCAAAGCGATCAGAACACAACAACTTTCTCATATGAACTCAATTTTTTATGAAACAAGTTGTACTAAGATTGTTTTTCCAAGTCAGATGCGGTCATTCATGTTTCTAGCCATTCTGAGAACTTTGATTTTTGAGCTAAATATTGAGCACCTAATCAACTTAAGTTGGAAGAAAGGAATCATACAGGGGTTTATATTCAAAATATTTTATAGAGAGAAGACTCAAGATCTGAAACTTTTTGCTGGTAAAATTATAGTCAAAATATTGTTCAAGAAAATCAAAACAAAGGTGAAGAAACCAATTAAGGAAAACATCTAAAGACTCATATGACTTCATTATAAGTTGATCTATTATATCACATACATATTGATGATCATAGTTGTCAAAGGATTGATGAAGTTTCTTAAAAAAATTCTTAAATGAATTGATAGAAGCAATTGGTAATGTATGACACCATTTCTTGAGTGGACCTTCAAATGTGAGGGTGAGTAGTCTAGCAATGACTTCCTTACAATGTATTCCATTAGTAAGATAGAATTAGCAAATCCAAATGTCATCATCAAACTTGGATTGAGACAAATTATGAACAATTTCTGTGGGGATGGTAAGAATAATATCCTTGGAAAAACATCCTAGGATTATGATTTGGGAATGATACATTTGAGATAAGATGTTCAAAATAGACTCAACGGGCACAAATTTTCATATTTCCTTTCTTCTAGTGCAATAATTTTGACAGTGCTAGATTCCACCAACATACAACCATTCTCCCTGATGTGAAATCCCAATTGTACCTCACATCATTTAGAGAAGGATCCCCACTTGGAGTATCATCTCGACCACCATAACTTAAAGTTTTCCTTTGTTTCAATGTATAACATAAGAGATTATATACATAAGCTTTGAAAAGAAAATTAATTTGAAATTGTGGAACACTAATTGAAATGTCTAAAACGAGGCCTTCATGAGAGGGGATACAAGGATGAGTCTCTAGAAGAAAAGTAATAGTACTCTCCTAAAAAAGGCACATGAAAGAAAGGAAAGATTCATTACTTATCTAGTGTAGTATTTTTCATAGACACAATAATCATTAAAGGAAATACAATACACATTCAACAAGATAATCACCAAATCCACTGAAGTAGTTCAATTTCTTTAGTACATAAGAACATAACGTATACCGCAAACATCTAAAACTAGTCTTACAATATTCATGATACATGCATGAAAATGTGTGTGCTCAGTGAACTTCAATTACTAGGTGAAAGATCTAAGTACATAGTTACAATGATGATACACTAGCTCAAATAGTAGAACATTATGTCATTTCTTGCTTCTCCAAGGAATTATCTCATCTCTAATGCAAAGGTGCAGAATCCAATGCTAGCTCTCCAAATTCTAAGCCTCCAAAAGAACCTTCTACTTTAGTTATGAGGTTTTTCTTATAACAAAAGGAATGACCTTTCATCTCCCCTTATGACTCTTGAGCTACCCTCATGACTCTTTCACTCATAAGTGACCTTTAATCATCTATTAACTTTTGGTCCAGATGTGACTCTTGGACTTCCACACATTTACATTTTATCAGTTTATTGAAAATACATAATCACATTACACATCATATGGAAAGACGTGTTGTTGAAATAAAAAACTTCTTGATGAAGAGAACTATATATATAAATTTCTTCTTATTAATAATGAATAGACAGATGATGTTGTTTACAATGGGGTTTCCTGGCTTATATACTGCCATGGGCATCCCTTAGGGAAACGGCATGATCTTATGATCATGCCCTTTCATCTAATTTAACCTAAAATTAAATAATGAACCTAAATTTAGATACTAACTAAATTTTTTACATAACATTTCCTTCCTCTTGAAATAATGCTTTGTCCTCAAAGCATAAGTAACGACGGATGTTGTTGACAAAATCCTTCATTCTCCCAAGAAGCATCTTCTTCGGTAAGTCCTTCCACTTGATCAGATATTCCAAGATGTTCAAGGTCCCACATTTTAAAAGGTATTGGATTAATCTTGCAATTTCCATTTTTTGGTGATGTGGATATCGGTATGGCTTGATGTTGATAGGGTCTAATCTTGCTGCGACTTCTATTGTATGCTCAATTTCCCTATTAGGTGACATCTTCATAGGGAGGTCTTGAATTACTTTTTCATGATTCTGAATTAGATCTTGTATCTCTGGTGACTCGTCACTGATCATATTTGCAGATAACATTTCTAACTGGTGACATTGTACTACATAAGCGGGTGCTCCTTTTCGACTCATCTTCATCATTTGAGATGATGATACAACTTGATTTTCTGGTGCTTGGAATCCGTGTAGTTTGTACTTCTGACCTCCCCATTTGAATTTTATAAATTGTACTTGATGGTTGGCGGCATAAGTACCTAAAGTTTGTAGCCATTGGATACCTAAGACTACATCTACTCCTCCTAATAGTACTGTGAAGAACGGAGACTCTAAGTTAAAGTCTTGAATATGCAAATTGACCTTATGGCATTTCCCCACCTTTCAAATCTTCTTACCATTAGCTACTATCACTTTCATGTTTCGTAAGGGAAATGAAAATATATTGAGTCTCTTTGCCACAGTTGCATCTAAAACATTGTGCATGCTTCCAAAGTTGATGAGAACCACTACGTTGTTCTTCTTTATGTGTCCTTTCAACTTTAAGGTCTGAGGTTGCGATATACCTGTCATGGCTGATAATGACACTTGTGGAATACTCCCGTCATCTAATTCTAGTGAGAATTCTTGGGCATATTCCATTTCTTCTATGTCAGAATCTTCACTATTCGAATCATTGGTTGCTTCACAATTATATAGGTTCTTTGGTTCTTTTCCAAAGAACCAAAGAACCTATATAATTCCACATTAGATTTTTCATCTTCACGATGATGTGGTGGAACATATCTTGTATTATTTGAGTCCACATACTAGGGTATCCTTCGTCTTGCATATGTTTTTTCTGCTTTTGACCAAAATATTGGTTCGAATTTATTTTCGGTTGTTTTTTCTTTTCGTCTTGCTACTTCTATTTATGTAATGTCATGCATCTCAAGTGCTTCTTGTATATGGGTTCTTAGTCCTGAGACATATGACTGAATTAGACGAGATTCTCATAACCCAGGTACTCGTGTTACTAAGGGCTCCCATTCTTGAGTGTATTCATCCACACTTCCTTTTCGTCATAATTTGATGAGTTTTGAAAAGAACTCTTTTTCCTTTACACCTTGGAATCTTTTAAAGAATGCATCTTTAAATTTTCTCCAGCTAATGATGTGCGTTTTCTTTTTCCACTACATATACTAGTTATATGCTTCTCCTTCCATTTTCATGGATGCGTGCCTGAGCTTTTTGTCATCGTCATTGATGTCATATATCACAAAGTATTATTTTTCTTTATCTGTCCATGCAACATTGTTTTTTCTGTTTCCATCGAATTTAGGCATCTCGACTTTTTCCCTTCGCTGGTATGTTGCTAATGTTGAGTAAAAAAGGGGTGTTGATTGGTAAAGGTATCCCAGAGTTGCTTGTTTGTAAGGGTTGTGTTACTCACTTGTTGGTGTTGTGTCACTGATTTTTTTGGGGATTCAACTTTTTCATGAGAGTCTGTTGACTTTGTTGAATCTAATGAGATGTGTTCTTGATTCTTTTCATTTTCTTTTAGTAGTTGTTCAGGTGTACAATTCGGCTTTTTACATAGAATTTTCTACATTGTTAAGACCTTTATGATGCCTGCTTCTGTTTGGACATGTTGATTTTCCATCTTTATTTCTATTCGATTTTTCGTATCCTGAAGATTTTTTATTTTGTCAGCTTGTTTTTTGATATTGTCAGTCTACTCCTCAAGCTTGATCTAGAATTCATTTAATCTTTTACTGACCTCATTGTGGTTGCTACTTACCTTATGCTACGTGTCAATCAATTTTTTCTAAAAATCAGCCATTTTCATTGACATTGAGCGAGTATGTGGAGGCATGTATTTATCTGCTAGCTTAATTTTTTTTTAAATAATTAAATTAAATTGATTAATTTAATTATATGACATAGTTCTTTA
>APFE031483077.1:40472-62247 GCA_000404065.3 Pinus taeda
TATTAATAATTGAATTGACAGATGATGCCATTTACAATGGGGTTTCCTAGCTTATATACTGCCATGGGAACCCTTTGGGGAAAGGGCATGATCTTATGATCGTATCCTTTCATCAAATTTAACCTAAAATTAAATAATAAACCTAAATTTAAATACTAACTAAATTTTTTACATAACAATTGTCTCATATGACATTATGATAACACATGTATAGGCCATGACTTGCAATTGATGACATGGAAATTCATGTTATTGTGGCAATGCCATGTTGTTGTCCTTGTTAAAATGCCCTACATTCTTAATGATAGATTTTATCAGTGCTTCATCTTCACCCTCCAAAGGGTTTTGGATCAGTATGGGACCTTCTAAGTCATCATGAAATGTCTTCATTTTTTCAATGTAAAGGATATATTCATGTTTTGATGATGGCTATTCTTTGTGATTATTCTCTAGAAGTGATTCTTTGTTCCTTCTATTTAGAATATTTCTTAAGAATCACCTTTTCATGATGAGATGGTACACTTGTCAATGAATATTACTCATGACAAAGAAAACACAATATAGAAATCATCTATTTGAACCCTGCTTTGATGATGGAAGGAACTAGTCATCATGGGCCTATGTAATGACTGAGGAGGAAGCGGTTGTTGATACCACTTCTCACTAGGAATGGAAAACGCATTATGTAGAGGGGATCTTCAAGGTCCATCACAGTGAGAAAGTGAATGAGGTAGTGAGATGGGATGGCTGACTAAAACCACGTAGTGTGCAAGGCTTAAGGGAGAGAAAGGAAGTGATAGATTAGATGATTGTCACAGTGACTAAGTGAAGTCCTCAATGTGTACTATAAAAGAAACATGCACTAGGGACTCAAGAAAGTACTCAATTATTGTGCCATGAGCGAGCCTAGTGGACAAGGGTTGATGGCTTGCTCACTAAAATTGTGGGATGCCCTATGACTAAGATACGAACCTTAGGAAGAGCATAATTTTGTTAAGAAATGATCTAGGAGAAGCTGGACTATCCACTAGAACTACGACATGTGACAAGAAGGCATGCAGAGCAATGCATGGTGCAGTGATGGGTTCCAGTTGGTACCAAAGGTAAGACTACGGACTTTAATTGTGACATGCACAAAACTTGACAAGCAAGTTCCTATGCTAGCATAGTTTTCTTCTACAATGGCTTATTTTCCACTACAAATTTGAATTGTGCTTAGGAAGGCTCACTAGAAGAGGAGATTATGGAGTTGGATAAGGCAAGCTGCAAATGATCAATTCACTTTGTCAATATGGTTCTCAGTGCATTTTGAAGTGGAGGGGGGACCTTTTTGTTTTGAAATTTTCCTTTGGGATGGGGTGGAGGAGGTCCTTGTTATTATCTAGAAGTTTTCCATGTGTTGTACAAGGAATACGTGATCATCAAAGCTCAATCTAGTGAGTCAATACAAGGATTAAGGGTTAGGTGACCATGCTTTAAAAGTTCTCAATGTGAAATCATATGAGCTAACCTTGAGGAGGACTAAGTGCACGAGGCTAGGAGGAAGAGATGAGGCACCTGAATAAAAAGTTCTCATCACTTAGTGAAGGATTGAATTTTCATAACTTGCACTAGGCAGGAGGAGTAGTAGGAGCTTTAGAATGGCTAACTCTAAGACTAGTAGAGTAAGAGAGGGAAAAGAGTATGAAAGAGACTCAAACATAGCTCACACACACAAATTCCATGAATACAAGCCAATAAAATGCATATGACTCATGGTCAGCACTCACACCTTGAGAAAACAACAAAGCGACACTTATTTCTAGGCGCAACAATTGAAATGCCACATTGCAACACTTAGAATACAAGTTGTGATAGAAGGCTTAACTGTGACCAGAAAGCATTCTAAAATATAGGAATGTGTCTAGCACACATGAGTATGGTATGTAGGATGATATAGTGCAAAAGAGTGTGCTGGAGTAGTCTATGGTGATGTGAAAAGGTGTGACACAAAAAAGAGTTAAAATGGTTAAAAGTGATGCTTGCGACAGTGAAAAAATGTGAAAACAACACTTACAAAAGCTAAATAAATTAAAAGTGACACATTCCAAAGAAAATATAACATGAGAATGCCACTATTTTAAATGAAATGAAGAAAAAACAATAGTCACAAACATGAAAGTGACACTTCTGAAAGAAACGGTGTGCAAAAGCAATAGTCAAGAAAATTCACCAAAAAAGAAGTACAATTGCAACCAAAGTGAGGGAGATAATTCCAATGGAGAGTATGCACTTGATATCAGCATAGTTTGCACCATGTATTGTGCTTATGGACTATGAAGTCAATGTCAATAGTGTCTACACAAGCACTCTAACTGAGCATCGAGCAATCTCTATTTATGAATATTGTGCAAGCGTTACTCTCAAGAACTACTCAATACCTGTCTTAAGCCTGCATAAGATAGGTGTGTTTATGAATTAATCCAAGTTGAAACATGTGTGATAAAGCTACTTTGACACTTATAATATGAGAAGAATATCTGAACACCTAGCAAAAGAAAAGTCAACTATGAAGTGACCATAGAATGAGATATCATAAAATCCTTAGTAGGCTCCAAAACTCAAGTGTAGGAAAACTTTTTGAGGGTGTTGATCGCAATGTAAATAATTTTCTAGGGGACCCTCACACCAATTCAACATTGTAGGTGCAGTGCACTATAAAACAATGTCAACTTAGATTTTGGAAGTCATGTATCGACTCGAAAATCCCACCATTAGGGTCATAACAAATAATATCATGTGAAGAAAGGGGTTAATGATATCTTAATTAGAATATTCATATGGAATTTTAGAGTATTGGAAATGTAATAGTCAATAATGAATTTATTTTCCAACCTCTCTCCCATCAATATTCCTCTGGATACAACTACTGGCGCCACTCGCCTCGAAAGGCTCGTGAGAAGGTATATGTGTTCCACATTTATGTTCACCGCTAGACTCTTTACTTTGAAGTTCTACTCCATAGGATCCCACTACTGAATGATCATCTCCAAAAGTGTAAATTGACTATTAATATTGTGTGCCTTGAAAACCTTAAATAGGAAACAATTTATTAATGTGGCAAGTGTCCCTCGGCCAACTAGGAAGTCCAAGCCCTACAAACACCACCATGAAAACATCAAAGACTATCCATATGTAAAACTTTAGGATCCAAATCTTTCTTAACCTAGACTAGACTTACAATTTTTAACTTCCATGCCATAAATATTACTTATATTTCAGTTTCAATTCTTTATTTGCTTCTAAAAGGGGCATTGAACCATCTTTTAACACTCCCTTAAGCCTATGAAAAAGCATTTAAGTGTAGGTCAAGTTGAGTAAGGACTCTCATCAGCCCAGATTTTAAGGAAATGAAAGGGAAAAAAATGAAATGCAGGGAAATTAAATACCTATAAATTAGTGATTATGGAATTGTTATTATTGGCCTGACAATCCTAAGATCTAAAAAAATACAATCTAATAAGAGGGAGGTTTCTCCATAATTTTTCTCACATAAAATGGGAATTTTATTTCCTTTTGTTGGAAGAATCTTATTCCAAAATTTATATTTTCACACTGGCCATGCATATTCTTGCTAAATTTTTCTTTTTGTAGGCTCTTATGGTTTTTTATTAATCATGTTTTCATGTTACTAATTCCTTTATAAGGAAATTTTAATCCATTTTGGACAGGGATAATAACTATTCAAGGCATGCCTTAATTACTTGAGGCATACTTTTGCAACTTTAATATAGGGTTAGGATTCATATCAATATTTCCACTACATCTCTAACATTATGCATACCATTTCATTATGCTTTAGGTCCAACCCTGTCAAGCTGTCCCATTGAACATGCCATTTTTACATTCATAACTTATGGAGTAGAGCCTACCCTTGATGGGTTCCCTATAATAACACCCAATTATTTCCTTGGTGTCCATGATGTGTTCATTTGTATTCCTAGGAACCATCTTCATAGTGAACTGTTCCTTTAAAATTGAACCTCATACATGTATTTTCATGCTACTTCTAATCACATTTAGCTAATAGGGGGTTAGAATATTTTTTTAGTTTCTTTTCAGTTAGAAAGGTCTATGGTCATCATTATGTTGTCGCATGCTTCTCTGCCATTAATTGCCTTCATTTCATTCAATTCATCTACAATCACAATTCACCTCTTTCCTTCACATCAATATTTCCTCCATCTTGCAACCCATCTCATCCCTTCATAGAAACCATTGCGATGACTATATTTCTACTACTGAACACTTTTCTACTATCTTTTTCTTTCCTTAGGTTGGTTCCATTAACCCCAAAACTAAATGCATAGTGTCATACAAATTTTCTATTTAGAATTATATTCCTTTTGGTCATATTTCATGTTTGTTAAACAATAAAAGTCCCAAGCATTGTTTGTTGATATTTTCATGCTCATTAAAATATCTAAAAATTTCAAGTTATTTCCATTCTTTCCTACTTGTTAATCAATGCTAAAGTCGGTTATAAATACCTTCTCCATTTTCATTCTCATTAAACGATGAGAAAGACACAAATGCACTTTTAGCTATGTTTTATACTGATAAAAAAATCCCATGAAAAAGACACAAAGTCGAGTATACTTTTACCTCTTTCTCGATGTCTTCAGAACAAATGAAAAAGACACTATCGAGCTCACTAGTCATCTATATTTTTCTCATTAAGCTATGGTGGGGACCATCTATACAAAAAGTGGAGAGTGGTAAAAATTGATTATATTCACTTTATCAAGGAAACCATAAGTCTCCCTTAAGCATAGAATATTTTTTTATTTTTCCTCCTACAATTGGAATTTTCATGGCTTTGGAGCCAAAATATCAAAATGAGTCAAGTCAATCATTTATCAAGTTAGTGTGTCATTCAATTTGTTACCCATTCAGTCCCATGGGTTGTCATGATTCCGCTTATGTCACCATTATTTCTAAATGGCGTAATTTATTCCAAGTTTCTAACTTCACATTTGCATCATGTCTCTATAATTTTAAGGGAATTCCTAGTAAAATTCAGCCATATGTTGTGTCATCTACCTATTGTATTGGAAATACTTGTGTCATTGGCACTTTAGTTGTTCATATTTTTATTTTATCTGATCTCATATAAGTGTCAAATTCAGGTCGAATGATGGGGGATGCATCAAGGCCCTTCTTTAGAATATATCTTCCCATCGATGTCAACAATTTATCCAAGATGTAGATCTAGAAATATTCTATCACATTGAAATTGGTAGCCTTTAAGGGAAGGCATCATCATAGTTCATAGTGGAATTCTTCTCCATGTTGACACTGGGAACCATTTTCATCATTGGTGGTCTCCCTCATGTTTTTTAAAAAAATCCTTTAATGCCTAGTAATTAGATATTATCCTAACATGATCAAAATCAACTCATTAAATAGCATGTGGTAGAGTTGTACCATCATGATGAGTTGAAAACATTAGGGATTGAGGGTATGTCACTAAAACATATTTCTGAATATTTGCATTAACGAATGTATTATGTCACATGAGTACCACATTTGGGTACTTCATTGGTCTCCATTTAAATATTGATATCTATTACGACAAATATATATATTGTATTACCAAAATTGTTTAATCACATGACTCCATAATATATTATGTGGCCAGAGATGCTTATTTCTTGGTACAAGTATTGGTATGTCCTACCTCAGGGACATATACTATATATATAATATATATATATTATTTATCTAATATATATATATATTATATATTATATATATATATATATATATATTATGTATATATATAATATAGTATATATATATATATTATATAATATTATATATATTTATAATATATATATATATATATAGATAGATATATATATATATATATATATATATATATATATATATATATATATATATATATATATATATATGATATTTGTAGCTTCTTACTGGTTTCACATCATTGGCTACCTTCAGCTCCATCACTAACTAATAATAGTGTAATGGGTTTTTGTCCTTAATTTCTCTTCTAACCTCATACATTAGGGGCAATCTTCTATATCTCAAAACAACGCACTCTAGGGTCTATAAGGGAAGAAACTCAAAATGAATCCTAGAAACCATATAAAAATCTTAGCTTTTCCTCTTCAATGACACTAATCCACTAGAAAAGAGAGTTTTTTTCCACACCATATTTATCAAACTGAGTTACACTCTCAAGCATCTAAAAAATAGAGAATAGAAGTAGTTATTATCTCCAAAATGTGTCGATAAGGGTTGAAATGGTAAAATAATGATTAAAAGTTTAAGATAAGAATGAAAGGACCAAATAAACATAGGTCAAAAGGGTGTCTAGATAAGTTTTACCACTCTTGTAAAATCATATATAAATCCAAGGCTCTCCATGGAACAAAGGAGTGAGAAGCAAGATATAGGTACATGATGTCGAAATGAGAACCTATTTATCCTTAGAATAAGAGAACAACAAATAGTGAAACATGATTATTAGTTATGGTAAGATAAGCCAAGGGAAAGGACTGTAAGGAGTGTAGATTTTATAAGCTTAATTTGTTAATATGAAATATTGCTTCTCCACCGCGTGCCCCCCCCACACTTACATGTTTCATACATATATAGTGGATTTGGTTGTCCATTTTACACAATATAAGTTGTAGGAGCTAGGATTAAGGATCTTATGATAATTTTCCACCAAAAACATTCAGCATCCACCTTCAAAGCCAATTTGGTTATGTCTCTCCTTCTTTTTTATCTTTAGCCATGTATGCATGTGTCCCATTTTGGAATACGTAGGTCCCTAGTGTTAGAGTCGGTCTAGTTATCCCTCCGTCAGAGATCAAAGCTCTTTTTTGCATTTCATGTTTAGGTGTCCCATCCATTTCGATCAATTGCATTTCGTTAGGCATGCCATAAATCTGACGGAATGGTTTGTGTCACTCATTCCCCTCATGTTTGGCACTGCTG
Organism: Pinus taeda; assembly: GCA_000404065.3. Classification (NCBI taxonomy): domain Eukaryota; kingdom Viridiplantae; phylum Streptophyta; class Pinopsida; order Pinales; family Pinaceae; genus Pinus; species Pinus taeda. The sequence continues at coordinate 47,481 of APFE031483077.1, forward strand.
GTTCAGGTCTGTTCATAAAAATCAAGAGGTCAAATTCTAGGTCATGACAAGTGTTCTCGGTGATTAGGTCTAGGGTTAAGTCAATTTTGTTTTGCAAAGTCTAAGAAGACCAGCAGGCCAGAGGGATGTCCTCGATAGGTGGTTACCTCAATAATTTTTATCATTATACAGATAGATTAGGACTTCTCTTCAAAACTCTATTTTGAAGATAAGTCGTCATCTCATTTTTGTAATAAATTTTCAAAAACTTCAGTTCTTAAATTGTCCAGGCGCAGCCTTGGTCTCCTTTGCCAGATCATATCACAGCTATCCCTGCAAAAAATTGTCAAAGAAAATCATTATTTCAACCAAATTTAAGGAGGAAACCAAAAAGTCAGAAGTCTATTAATCCTGAAAAAGTGTCAACGGCAAAACATTACAAAATGGGTTATGGACCAAGAAAAAATCAAAAGGGAGTCTTTATAAAGATATTTCAATACATCTTCATCTCATTGTACATTCCAAGAGTGAAGAAGATCATTCCAAAGCGAATTTGTGAATTTGAGTGGAAGTTGGAGCAGTTTCTAGGCGCGCGATGCGCTAGGCTAGCCGCGCGACGCATTAGCTGCGCACGGCGCACTGGGCACAAAGCCACAGTGTAAAAATACAAGTTCGCGGCGCATCAGGGGCGCGATACGCACTGGGTAAGGCACGCGACGCACTGAGTTTGGAGCTTGAAGCTTGTTTGAAAGAGCATCAAATCGCCTCCTCTCCACACGAATTTGCAGGTAGGCTCAAATCCATTACCTTTTCTTGGCTTTTAAGGTTAATGTGATGGGTTCATTAAATATTGTCCGTAGAGATCCAAGTTGGAAAGCCCTCCTTTGTCAATGTAAAAAGTGTTGTAGGGTTTCAATGTAAAAGTTTTGTAGGGTTTGAAAACAGAGTGTAACCAAGGTTGTGATTTTTTCCCATTTCCCTTTGTTTCTCATTCCCAAATTCACCCGTTATTCTTCACCATTAATTCCCTCATTAATCCTACCCTACAATCCCTCAAAGCCTAGTCCCTCACCTCTATTAAAAAACACATTATCCCTACCTAACATCCCAAAACCCCAAATCCAAGATTTACATTTCCCCTTCCTTCCCTTGTTACATTTTATTTCCAAAGTCCCTAATTTCCATTTCCTAATATTCCCTTGTGCATGTGTTTCCCCTTGGTCACAGCATTTTTAGAGCAAAGAACAGTTCATAGTCAATTGTACACACAAATTTTACATCAGCATATATATTCCAGCTATCTTGTTTTCAAAGTCATGTCAGAGACTGAGTCAGTATATGAGCAGGAGTATGAGAGTGATTCTACACCGGAGGTAAATGTGCCATGGAGGTATCACAAAAGTGGAAAAGGTGGTCATCATGTCAGGGAGGATCCTACTTCTTTGGCTCAATTGCAAGCTTGCCCACTTGCAATGGATTGTTTTCAGCATCAATCATGTTTCCAATACTGTGAGATGATCTCACAAACCCATTATCATCAGGAACTAGTTCATTTATTTGTTCTACATTTACATGATGGTCATGTAAACCTCGCCGGAGTGAATTTCACCTTGTCACCAGATACTATTGCTCAGGCCACTCGGATACCAAATGTAGGAGAGGAATGGAGCAAACGCCAGCAGTTAGACAAATTTTACTATGAGCCCTACATCAAACCTGGGTATATGAGACACTTGAGTACAGTTTTTCCTTTCAGATTCCTGAGGGATGAGTTTGCACTGTTGATGAAACTCATCATTCGCTATTTCAGTTGCGAGGGCAGATTCTCGCGTCTCTATGCGTATCATGTCCGTTTGTTGATGCATTTCACGAGGGTACGTATGATGAACATTCCGTACTTCATGTGTCGCATCATAGAGAGGATGGTGACTTTAGCACAAAGCAAGAGCCCAGCACATCAGCATAAGAGCATATATCATTACGTGCTAATCAAAATCATAGTGATACATCAGTTGACACATCAGGGCATTACTTGGGAAGATTTCATCTCCCGTGACTTCTTCTCAGCACTACAGCCACCTCCCGAGGTAGTTCATGATGAGGGAGCGCCTTCACACCAGCCAAACATTCCTGAGACTAAGCATATAAGTGCTCCTCCATATGTGACATACCAGCGAGGCCATAGGGCCTTATTTGCATCTACACGACGAGTACTATCTCCACCCAGGGTGGAAGGGGTCTTGTTAACTCCATCAGCACAATGAGTATTATCTCCACATCATGTGGAAGGGGTCTCGCCTTCTTCTTCAGCACAAGTATAGATCCAGGACAGAGGCAAGAGGCCTATGCATGATGAGGGTCCTTCAGGAGGCCGGGACATGGATTTCATTGATGTTGATGCGAGCTCTCCTAGCTCGGAGCTAAAGGAGATGATCCGGGAGCAAAGGGTTGAGAATGACTCACTGCAAAAGGAATTGCAGATGGCTAAGTGGGTGATAAACTACTTGGAGCAGTGCAACAAACAGCTAGAGGATGAACATACATTTTATGAGCTGCGGCAAATCCGTGAAGATCGAGAATTGGCCCGAAAGAGACCCGGTGATTTGACACCGATTGATCGAGAGTCTATGCTCATTCGTGTGCACACTCATCTAGAGAAATTGTTGGCGAAAGCAAACAGAGACAAAGACATGCTTCGTCATATGAAAACTCATTATTGGGCTCGTATGCATGTCTGCAAAGCAAAATTGAAGATTCTAAAGAGGTGATTGAGAAAAGCACTAAAACGGCGAAAAAAGCCCGATCCACTCCAAATTTTGGCCGATGCTTCATTGGCAGGGCATAATACATGATGGAGGGTCTTCACTCTGAATTTGAGCAAATTCAGAGAAATTTTTGTCATTTTGAAAATTTTGTCCTAAAAACAGGTTTTTTGGCTCAATGCGTAGCGCGTCGATGCGTGCGCTTAAGATAGGGACACTCGCTGGAGGAAAACTTTACATTTTTGGGTTTTTCATGATGAATTATACATGCTCAGCTATTGCCAAAGCATTTCATTAAGTTCTGGGTGACCAAAAGGCTCAAAAACACCATGAAAATCACCTTTCTGCCACCTTTTTCACCAGCAGGAAGTACTTCCGGGAGAATGACATTTTGAGGGGGCAAACGAGCTCCAAATTCCAAAATTCCACTTGGGCTCGATAGCACACGTCTTGGGATTTCCAACCAGCTATTGTGAGCTTGATTTGGATGCCGAGAAGTGCCCCAAAAATAGGTTGAAAGGCGCACGGCACATAGAGCTCAGGCGCGCGGCGCACAGAGCTTTTTGGCAAAATTTTCATCTTTCAGCTCAGGAAATGTAGCGAGTTTGACCAGTTTTGATTTGTGATGTGATTTTTCACTCCTCTTGATGTAATTAATGAAACATGATGTTATTTTGACATTTAGTTACTTGTTCTAGAAGATTCATTCACCAAAAAGTGAAAATTTGATGAATGAATTGGTTTCCTACCTTATAGAGGCAAGTTGTTTTGACTGCCTAGATTGTAGTGCTTTGTTTAGAGTTGGTTGAAACAGCTCCTAGGATGATGATCTCGACCCCTAGAGGCAAGGGAAAGGGTTGGCTTGCCTATATTATGTATTTTCTAAGTCATTTTCAGGGTTGGACTATTGGGAAAAGCTTGACACTCTATTGTACATTTTTTATCTGCATTTTGGCAAAGGAAAGACCAGGGTTTTTCAGCACTATTTGGGATCCATGTGGCTTTATGTGTTGATGGTGTGCTTCTTTCAGTATTTGTAAGTTGTTTATGTGTATCACTTTCCTTCTCTTATCTTCTGCAATTGGACAAATGAAGTGTTAAGGTAGAATCCATAATTTGCTATGCTCTGCCTTTAAGTTTGTTTGATTTTCCATGTTTTCATCTGTTTATGGAGAATCCTTGAAAGTTTCTTGCTCTCCTTAACTTCTAACCAGTCTGATCTAGCCATTCATTTTCTTTAAAAGCATCAAGACAATCGCCCACCTTGCCCCAAGTAGACCTTTGAAAAAACTATGCCTCATCCCGCACCCAAAAGTTGCCTTTCCCTTGAATTCAACTAAACTTCAAAAAATCAATTTCAAACTCCTTGTACTTCATACCTAGCATAAAATTAATTATCAATTTAGTCATCTCGAGCCTCATAGATTACCTTTTGCCGAGATTGACCCGGAGAGAGCCCTCTCCTGCCCTTGTAGGGCTAGCTACGAGGTTGAGCGTGGTTTGATGTAGCCTTGAGTTTTACCTTAATTCAGCCTAAGGTAAATTTGAGTGCTAACACCTAGTGCAACATATGTCATAGATTTTGGGAAAGGTTAAGGGTATAATTACTCTATTATTACAAAGGGAATTATATATAAATGTGGACCTATCAACATGTCACATTAGATTTGAGACCAACATCCATGTCAATGCCACTTCAATGACTCAACCAGGAGGGTTGTAAGAGAGTTCACATGTTGGTGTCAAATTGTAAGAGGAAATATTTGGATGCACATGCTAGGTCAAAGGTAAAATATTCTAAATTCTAGGTTCCAAGATATGATTATTCCATCTAAAACATAGGTGGTCATGAGGTGTAAGTTGAAATAGATGAAGTCACACAATATTCAACCTCTAGGTTTCTCATCAAGTGCTTTTTTAAACAAATTTTGGATTATTCAAAATTTAGAATTAAAGTTCCATGGTGGGTTTCTCACATATAGATGTTTGGGAAACTATATGGATATTTTAAATACTAAATATATGTATTTTTTCTATTGACGGGAAAATTATTGAGGTGTTATATGCATGTAAGTTAAAACAAATTGGGTTTCACATAATAGAATACATAAAATTTAGGTTTTATAATCCTTTAGTCTACGTATTAGAGTTAGAAAAGGTTATTTTATTAAGGGTTTCACTTTTTATTGATATATCTTTTCACCTATAAGTGTAAATAAACTAGATTTGATGAGAAAGAAAGCATAAATAAATTTATAAAGAGCCTTTCATTCAATGAAAATATCCATTCCTTTTTTGATGAAATGAAATGTCCATCGTATTCCATCTGTAATAAATTAGAATTATTTATAAGATTTTCGAATAAAATTTCCAAAAAGGATGTATTAAAATCCTACAGCCAAAGGGGATTAGTGGCACACCTAAATCCAATTAAACAAATTAGTCGAAAATACCCAAAATAAAAATAAAAATAAAAATTCAATCTTGTTCAAAAGGTTAAACTGGAATATTATAAATAAAAATAGAATAAATCAAAGTCTTTCGGTAGAAATCGCATTAGAGAATTTTTTGGCCGACGCGTTTTGAACCAACAACTATGGTTCATCATCAAGACCAGAGGAAGAGGCAGACCATGGAAAAGGCCTAAATATAGAGAAGTTTAGAGACATAATTTAAAAACAGAATAATGAAGAACATAAAAAATGCAAGAGACAGAAGGTTATGAGTTGTTGGTTTGTTGGGGCTTGACCCAAGTTCGGAATTAATTAGCCAAACAAATCCCTGTATTACTGGCCCTTTCAGCAATAGTCCACGGAGCGCAGACATAGGTCTCACCCGAAGTAGTATGGGAGGGTGCTTGAACCATGTTTCCACACCCTTGAGATGTCTGAGAGGTACGACTGGTCCTCGGTTCGTTCTTGCACGCAAGTCACTTCATCCACTTCCTGTTCGTTGCGACCTAATACACTGCCTTCACCCAACCCTAACCAGGAGTTGTGTCATTCTCTACACTATTACCCAAGCTCTTACTTTTCTTCTAGTGTTAATTAATTACCTTCACCTACTTGAATGTCTTAAGTTATAATTAGCAATACAAAACATTCATACACGATCATGTAGTAAATAAATAGTATAATTGCAAATTATATCCAATCATGCATTAGACTAGGAAAATATACACAAAATTATAGCAAAACTTCTCTTTATTGATTCTCCCAATGCTTACAGACTTGACCTACCCTACGCACTCAGTTGTAGTGGTCCGCGCACTCAGCTACGAACTCGTAGGCCTTTGCGCACTCAACTCCGGAGCCTTCTCCTACTCTACGACCCACGGACACACTTTACACTTTGACTCAATCAGACATCTCATGCTTCCCTTCCATTAGTCATTTTCTTACACTTAGAGCCTCACTCTATTTATACAATCCCATGGTCTGCAGACCATGGGTAGGTCCATCTAAATGAAATTACATTACAAAAACTAGGGTGGACAACCCTCTGACTCTATTATGCTCTCATGCCCCATGCCCACAATTTGCAGAGATTTTACAAAAAGATTCAGTCTAAACTTGGGCTTTAAGCCCCAAAACATGCCTTGGCGGGATTCCATTCCCAAGAGGCCCCCAACAAGAACATCGTGACTCGCCCTTGAGACACTATGTTGGTGCGGAGATCTTTGCGTGAAGTCCCTCCACCTCTGCTTGAACTGTTATAAGGTCGACATCGCACCAAGTTGTTGGCTACTAGATCTGTTGTACATGTTGTTCCAAGACCACGGTGTTGGAACTACCTCTCTGCATCTGTTCCTGTATCCACTGCACTCTTTTATAGTCCCGAGCTTTTGTCTGGATCCTTGGAGCTTGAAGACTGTGCTTCTGTTGGCTAGTCAAGTAGCTGGGCCACCCATGTAGGGCTTCAAGCAACTACCATTCACTTTGCCTGGGAAAGTATCTCCATTTATTTTGACTAGTTGTATGACACCGCCATTTGTGACTACCTTTACAAAGTATGGTCCCAGCCAATGCACTCTGAACTTTGCTGGGAATCTGTCAAACTTACTGTCATACAGCAACACTAAATAATTTACCTTTAAGGTGCGCAACTTAATATGGTGATTGTGCCAGGCCTTCTCACGTAACTTTTGCACCTGCTGATGAAAGCCAGCCAGGAACCATTCCTCCTCAAGTTCTGGTAACCGCACAAGCCTCTCTTCCAAGGCTTCGCAGTCCATCATACCCGTGAACGCTGCGATGCATAGACTAGGTACAATATACTCCATTTTCATGACTACTTCCATGCCATAAACCAACCTGAAAGGTGTCTGTCCCATCAGTTTCTTGCACGCTATCCTATAAGCCCATAATATTGCAGGTATGCGCAAGTCCCAATTGCTCCACTGCACATTGCATACTTTGGTTAGCACAGTCTCTAGTATTTTGTTGAATGCTTATACTGTCCCATTGGCTTGTGGGGGATACAGTGTGCTTTTCTGATGATACACCTGGAACTCTTCTGTTAGCATGCTAATGGTTTCGTTCAAGAAATGTGTACTATGATCACTCATTAAGATTTTTGGACAGCCAAATCGAGTCCACACGTGTTCAAGAAAAAACTTTGGAGTCATGGCAGTCGTGCAGTCTTTGACCGGCTACATTGCCACCCAACGAGTCAAGTACTACGTCGCGAGGATAATGTATAGCGCGCCTGTTTTTCCCTGAGGTTTAATAGGTCCTACAAAATCGATTGCCCACTTTTCGAAGGGCTGCAACGTCATTTGTGAATTAAAAGGCATCTTGTTCCTCCATGATGGTTTACCTATTCTTTAACATATATCACAGGCCTTACAGTGTGCTTTTGAATCTTGATGAAGGGTTTGCCTCTACAACCTTGTACAAAGAATGTTTTGCACGGTCGCTCGTCCTAGATAGTGTCCTCTTGCAGCACCCCCATGCACTTCCACGAGGATCTAACTTCATTCAAATTTAGGTACGTACCTTTGTAGTATCTCATCTTTGCCCATTTTGTATAGGTGCCCCGTGATGATAGAAAAGTTTGCCATGTGCACCACCAGTTCCTTGTTCTACTGGACGAACTATTCCTTTGTCGCAAACCCCGTTTCTAGAAAGTGGATTATATCTTCAAAGTGTTTATTTGCAGTACGCACAGTAAAGAGCTATGCATCAAGTCATCCATCCTCCAAACTAATAGGTTCTTCTCCCGTCTCAATATGCAACAAGTGATCCAGTCCCATGTTGAGGCATCTAGGATTCACCAAGACCTCAAAGTCATATTCTTGGAACAATAAGAGCCACCTGCATATGCGCGCCCCAACACAGGCTTAGTGATCAAGTATTTTAGCACGGAATGGTCTGTATACATCTTGAAACGTCCTCTTAACAAATAGTGCTAGTATTTTTGGAGCGTGTACACCATAGCCAATCCCTCGCGTTCGGTTGTGGAATATTTCTTTTCCACTTTGGACAATCTGCACCTTGCGAAAGCGAAAGGGTGATCCAATCCCTCTCCCAGCACTGCTCCCAGCACTATACATGATGTGTCAACATGGACATGAAACTCCAGATCCCATTTTGGGAAGACCAGGATTGGGGCGGAGGCCAATTTCTCTTTTAGTACATCCAGGCTCTTCATGCAATCATCATTCCAGTAGAACGTGACATCCTTTTTCAATAGTTTCTCCGTTGGCGTGATGATCTGGGCATAAATTTTGATGAACTTCCTGTAGTACCCCGTATGTCCTAGGGTAGAGTGCAACTATTTAACACTTCACGGTGCTTCCAGATTCAAAATTACTGCAATCTTTGCGGGGTCTACCATTAGTCCCTGTTTGTAGACCACATGTCCCAACAGGTTCCCAATGGGAACGAGGAATGTACACTTTTTTAGGTTCAGTGCGATTTGGTGTCATTTCCAAGTACCCAGCATAAAGCGTCAGTTCACTACATGGTGCTTAACCAACCCAAATATAGTCCAATTATCAAGATAGACCTCCAGGAATTTGTCAATATATTCTTTAAATGTTGCAACAACTATGCACGAAAATATGGCCGACACATTCTTTAGCCCTAACGACATAATGGTGTATTGAAATTAACCCCACTCAATCATTAAGGTGGTTTTTCTCTTGTCTTTCGGCACGATTTTGATCTGGTGGTACCCTAAGAACCCATCAGTAAAAGAATATGCTTCTTGCCCACCGACATTTTCCAATACTTCATCTGTGAATGGAGTCAGGAATGGGTTGTGGACACAAGCTTTATTCAATTTCCTGAGATCCATGCATATTATTATCTCACCCTTCTCCTTCTTCTCCTGCACTACCATAGGGCTTACCCATTCGGATTCTTCCACTGGTTCAATGATTCTCGCTGTGAGAATTTTGTCGAATTCTACGTGGACCTTTTCCTTGTACTTTGAATTCAAGAGATAATTCCTCTGCTTAATCGACTTCACGTCGAGTTTTAGGGTGATCTTCATCATCCCTAAATTTCCAACGATCCCCTTTAAGTCTGTGATCTTGGTCGGGAATAAGTCTCGGTACTCGCACAATAACTCAGTGACCTTATCCACCATGGCATCATCCCAGTAATCACCGAGCATTACATACCTCGGTTCAGCCTTCATACAAATGTTTACATTCCTTGTATTTATCAGTGTGATAATGTTATGGTCTTCAATCAGTGGCCCTTGAACCTTGTGATAGCCTTCAGTTTTTAGAATGTTAATTTTTCACGGATCTTCATCGTTTTCTTCAATGTTGACATTGTAACACTCCAGTGTGCAGCTTATCTGGGTCGCCCATTCAGGCTGATGCACTTCCATTTTCTCCTGGGGTATTTTAAAGATAGCTCCTTTTCCTTCTTGTACTACATCATCAACAGTATCCCACCAACGTTCCTCAAATGTAAAGGTTAACGAGAATCCTTCACATAAGATATCCCATTCGTTCATGCCATGGCGGAGCTCCATTTCTATATACCAATTTATGGGTATAATATCTAGGGTATGAAAAAATAGGTGTGCCCACTTAGGTTATGGCTCTTCCCCATAGACCTTTGTCCATTGTGCAAGTTGTGCACATGGATCATCTCGTCCGTCATACTTATCTTCCGATGCTTCCAGTCTGTGCACCAATTCTAGAGTCCACACAATAATTTTGTCAAGTTTACACCTTCCTTGGCTATTTGCTAGCTTTGCGATCCACTCATACAACTCAGTGGGGAATGATGCAAAGAAAATTTCATGGATATCCATATACAAGTAGCAACCTAACCACTCTTCCTTTGATAGTCGCGGATTCATGTTTTCCTGCGTTGTGAACTCGTGAATCTTTCTATCCAACCAATCTTCAATTCCTTCCTTTGTTGGATTCCAGTGATACGACATGAGACATCTCTAAGCAGATCCTGGTCCCAGGTTCAGAGTTAATTAGCCAAACAAATCCCTGTACTACTGGCCCTTTCGACAACGGTCCATGGAGCGCGGACTGAGCTCTCACTTGAAGTAGTATGCGAGGGTGCTAGAACCAGGTTTCCACACCCTTGAGATGTCTAAGAGGTACGACTTGTCCTCCGTTTTTTCTTGCATGTAGGTCACTTCACACACTTACCATTCCTCGCATCCTGATACACTACCTTTGCACACCCCTAACCAAGTGTTGTGTCATGCTCTGCGCTATTAGTCGAGATCTTACTTATCTTCAAGTGTTAATTTATTACCTTTCCCTCATGAATGTCTTAAGTTATAATTAGCAATACAAAACATTAAGACACAATCGTGCAGTAAATAAACAGTATACTTGCAAATTATATCCAATCATGCATTAGACCAGGAAAACATACGTATAATTATAGAAAAACTTCTCTTTATTGATCCTCCCAGTGGTTACGGACTTGACCTGCCCTACACACTCAATTACAAACTACTAGGCCTCTGTGCACTTAGCTGCAGAGCCTTCTCCTACTCTATGACCCACAGACACACTTTACACTTTGACTCGATCACTTAGACTTCTCATGCTTCCCTTCTATTAGTTATTTTCTTACACTTAGAGCCTCACTCTGTTTATATAATCCCATGGTCCATGAATCATGGGTAGGTCTATCCAGCTGACATTACGTTGCAAAATTGAGGGTCGACAACCCTGTGACTCTATTATACTTTCACACCCCGCACCCGCAATTTGTGGAGCTTTAACAAAAAGATTCGGTCAAAACTTCGGCTTTAAGCCCCAAAACATGCCTTGGGGCGATTCCATGCCCAACATGAGCTATGAAAACTACCCAAAAGATAAATAATAAAAATATATAAAAACTTTAATCCCATAATTAATTAAAGAGTAAATATTAGCTTCATTATAGTATGTGCACTAGGACTACAAATTTCAGTGGGAAGATATTTTCTTTTTTCTTATTTAAGAAAAAATAATGGGGTGTTTGTTGTGGCCACAATAGGAAGTTACCTAAAGAAAGAGATACAGTGTGCATTAGTAACTAAGGGTTCTATGGATAAGGTAATTAAAATAGGTGGATAGGAAATAGCCATGCTATTATCTAAACAAATCCTAGTCACTACCAATTTTCATCCTTGGTGACACCCCCTACTAAAATTACACTTATTAAAAATAGGAGATGCTAAAAGTAGAAGATTTTGGGGAATGCCTAGTAAATGAAGGAAAGTGGTCATATGTGGACCTGTATGCATGTGGAATTGAGTGTGCATTTACCACAACACCTTTCCCTCCCTTCCTCTCTTTATCCATATATGTCTCTCTCTCCATCTCACAATCTATTTCTCCCTGTTTCTCTCTCCTCAATCAATCTCTTTCCCCCTCAGTTCCTCCCTCCCTCTATATCTTTCCTATCACTGTCTCTTCCTCCCTCTCTCTCCTCTCTCTTTATCTCTCTTTCCATCTCTCTCCCTCTCACACTACACCTCACACTTGTTTTCTCCTTATATGCCCCCAAGACTATTTCTCTTAGACATTCTCCCTCTCTTTTTCTCTTTCTCATTCTCTTTGTATTTATATTTATCTCTCACTCTCTCTATCCCTCTATCACTCTCCCTTCAATCATTCTCATTCCCTCCCTTTCTCTCCTCTTTATCTCTCTCTCTCTCTCTTCAATCGCCTCCTTTGTTTCTATCTATCACCATTTCTCTAACTCAACTCTCTCAACCACTCTCACACTTTGTCTCACTCTCTCTGTATTTTTCTCTATTTCTCTATCCTTTCATTCTTCCCTTACTCCCTCCTTCACAAAAACCACCTATCTCTCTCTCTTTCTCTCTCTCCCCATTTCTCTTTCTCTCTCTCTCCTTTTGTCTCTCTTCATATCCTTCTCTATCTCCTCCCTCTTTTTACTACTCCCCCTCTTCATCACTCCCTCACTAATGTTCTTTATCAATCCCTCATAACTATCTCTCTCCCTCTCTCTCCCTCTCTCTCTCTCTCTCTCTCTCTCTCTATCTCTCTCTCTCTCTCTCTCTCTCTCTCGCCACACTGTTTCTTTCTCTTCAACTCTCTCTCTATCTATGTATATTTGCTATTTTAACTCTCCCCCACAAATATTTATCTGTATAGCTCTCCCTCTCTCAATTTCTCACTCTTCCCTTACTCGCTCTCTTACTCATTATCCGCACACTCTCTCCCCTCCTCTCTCTTCCTATGTCTTTATATATATAAATTTTCATCGCATTCCATATCTAACCCCTTCCCTCCCTCTCCCTTCATAATTCACCTCTCACTCTATATCCCACTATAACTTTACTTCCCTCTCCCTCTCTCTACAGAAATCTCTCCCTATAGTCCCTCCTCTCTATGCCTCACTCTCTTTCTTGATTCTAACTTATTCCATATTTCTCTCCATTTGTCTCTCCATTCAAGAACAATCTCTCTCTCTCTCTCTCTCTCTCTCTCTCTCTCTCTCTCTCTCTCTCTCGCTCGCTCTGGCTCGCTCTTTCTATCTCTCTATTACACCTCCTCTTTTTTTATCTACTCCCTTAACTTATTTCCTCTCTCACACTCATAATATCTCTCACCCTTATTGTCCCTCCCTCCCGTCTCTCTATCTACCTCCATAATTATACTTATTTTGTCTCTCCCACCCATATCTCCATTCTATTCTCTCTCTCCATCTGACTCCCTACCTCTCTCTCTCTCTCTCCCTCCCTCTCCTTCAACGTTTTCTCTTTCTCTCTGTCACCTATTCCATGTCCTCCATATTCCCCTTCCTATCCCTCTATATCTCTCTCTATCTCCATTATTATTTGTCTCTATCTACCTCTATCACACTCCCACCTCTATGATCTTGCCGCTCCACCCTCTCCATCTCTCTCTAGGTCTCTCTCTCTCTCTCTCCCCAACCCTCCAGCTCACTCTTCCTTTATATTTCTCTCACACCTAGCACTCTTCCTCCCAAAAAATCTTTTCCCTTCTTGTTCCCTCTATCTCTTTATCTCCTTATCTCACTCCTTCCTACACTATCTCTTTTTTCCCTCTCTCTCTCCTTCTATCCCAATCTATCACTTCCTTGCTCTATCTCTCACTCTTTCTTGCCACTCTCTCTCTCTTTGTGTCTATATATATGTGTGTGTTTGTGTGTGTATGTGTATGTGTGTGTGTGTACACACACACACACACACCTCCATCTCCTCCGCCATATAGCTCTCCCTTTCCCTCCTTGTTTTCATCTCTCTCTCTCTCTCTCTCCATCTCATCCTTTCTCTTTCCTTATGTCCCACCATCACCCCCTCTCTCTCTGTCTCTCTCTTTATGTGTATTCTCTCATCTCTCTGTCACACCTCCTCTATATATATCTATGTTAATTTCACTCCCACCTCTCTTTCTGCACTCCCCTCTCTCTTGCCCCCCCCATATCCTTTCCTCAACTTCACTCTCTCACCCTCACTCCCGCCTTATCAAAACCACCCTCTAACTTTTACTCTTTCTCTCCTTCTCTCACTCTCTCCCTCAATTTACCCTCTAACCTTTTTCCTATGCCCCCCACTTCTTATCTTCTTTTCTCTATTTCTCTCCCTCCATCTCACTCTCTCTCTATATATCCATCAATGTATCTTCTATTTCATATTTGTTCCATATATATCTACTTTTATTTCTCTCCCTCTCTCCTTCCCTTTATTTATCCCTCACTCCCTCTCTCTCACCCATTCTCTCCCTTCATTCTCCTCCTATATATCCCACCCTTTATGTCTTAATATAACCCCAATTATTTCTCTTCTATTCCTTCATCCTCTTTATATCTCTTTCCTTCTCTATCCCTCCCTCTCCCTCCCTCTACCTCTCCATGTATTATTCTAACACACACACTCTCTCTCTCTTAATCTCTTTCATCTTCCCTCGGTCTCTCCATCGCTCTTCACATCCATGTCTACCTATCCCTCCCTCCCTCTCTCCTTATATCACTCCCCCCCTCACTCAAACCCTCTCCCTAAGCCTCCTTCTACTTCCTATCCCCACCTCTCAATAGTCACCTAACTTGCCCTTCCACTCCCTCACTCCCTGTCTATCTATATATAATTATATCACTTTTCCTCCTCCCTCTCAATCCCTCTCTATCTCTTTATCCCTATCCCTCTCTTTCACTTTCCTTATTTATCTTTCTCTACACCCACCACTCTATTTCTATCACACTCTTCATATATCTTCCATTTCTTTCTCCTCCTCCCTCTCTATATTTATTTTCTTTTATCATTTTGCTTCATTTCACTTCCCCTCCCTCTATCTCTCTCTCTCCATTCTCTAGCTCTCACTCTCTCTCTCTCTCTCTCTCCATCATCTAGCTCTCGCTCTGTCTCTCTCCATCATCTAGCTCTCTCTCTCTCTCTATCTATCTATCTATCTATCTATCTTGCTCTCTCTCTCGTTATCCCTCTCTCTCTCTCTCTCTTTCTCTCTCTCTTGCTCTCTCTCTCTCTCTCCATCATCTAGCTCTTGCTCTCTCTCTCTCTCTCTCTCTCTCTCTCTCTCTCTCTCTCTCTCTCTCTCT
>APFE031483077.1:62285-78891 GCA_000404065.3 Pinus taeda
CTCTCTCTCTCTCTCTCTCTCTCTCTCTCTCTCTCTCTCTCTCTCTCTCTCTCTCTCTGTCCTCTAGATATCGCTTTCCATCCTCTAGCTCTCTCTCTCTCTCTCTCTCTCCATCCTCTCTCTCTCTCTCTCTACTTTGTCCCCAAATTCATGTTTGGGTTATAGCACAAGTTTGATTAGCTAAAGGAAATAATTTCTTCAGTCAATCTATGGTCCAATGGATTGTGGAAATCCCAAACCTGCTTGGATTTTTCATTCATTAATAAGAGCTCTTTCTCCTTGGTATTTCATGTGTAAATGTACTCACTTATATGTTGATTTTATGGTTGTTGTATCCTTCTTGTTTATGTTGTTTATGAGTATGTTTTATGAAAGACTTGATGTCTAACAGCCATGGTGTTTTGATTTGCAAATGAATGTATAATGTATACATGACCTAATGGATGATAATGTAGCTATTTTGATAGAGAACAAATGATTCTTTATGAATCTCAAAAAATTATCAGACCCTTATGCTCTGATCTATTGTTATGACCTGTATAATGCACATTTGTGACATGTTTGATGAAATTCCTATCAAGGATAATAGGGTTCTAGTAAATTCACTAAGAAAATTTTTTCATTAGTACCTTTTTTCCATTCCATTTATCATTTGTAGAAGTTTCATGAAGATTTGGGAATTGGCCTGAGCCTTGGCCTTGAAAAAGTGGCACAGAATCTAGGGTCAGTAGTTCATAACTAGATGAAAAATTACACAGTTGTCGGCATGCCCCTGTTGTGAGAGTGACTTGAAGGCCTCACTCACATACATGGCTTGTCATGCAAGTGGTTGGTAGTCTCGATCAATGAAATCTCAAGTTTCCTGAGGGGTTGGTGTTACAGATTTATTTGGGCACATCAACCCAACTTAAATGTCGACATTATTAGGGTTCATCAGCCCCTAATATAGTTGTTTCATGCCCTAAAGAACTTATTCATATGAATGCCTCACTCTTAAAGAAGTTCCATCACAAAATTCATCCAAAAAGTGTCTCTAAAGAGATCATTGCAGGAAGCCCTTCATTAGGCTGCAATGAATTGTAGGTGGTACACTGACTAAGTGCTATGCATCGCACTTAGGCCTTTTTATCATGTGATGAGTGAGCTTGGGCAAAGTTCCGAGAGAGTTTGAAGAATCAGTTATTCATGGAAACCTCCAGAAGTTTCTTCAGTGCCACCTACCCCTCTAAGTTTACCCAAGGATGACAAAATGAATTAGGAAACATCAACCTCCTATCTCCCTCCTTCATGGAACCAATTCCTAAAAATAGAAAGGCATTCATCATCATCATTGATGACCCAACCTCCTTCACTCATCTATAAATGGATCACTCATCTAAGGGATCTAAAGGTTGAATAGTTCTGAGTTGTAAGGAGGTACTGATGGTTTTAGTATTGAGGCTAAGTTTTGTTGTAATGTTGGAATTTCTTACTGTTCATGAGGTAAAGAAGGTTTGAAGCTGGGAGGATGGCACTGGATCAAACTCATGGGTTGTAATCCTTCTTTCTATTAATAAAGCTTTTCAAGATTTTTCCCCTATGTTTGTGTAATCTGTTAATGCATTCATATGTTTATCATACTTTTGATTCTATGTTATTTATGAATTATGGTTCATTATGCTTTGATGGGTCTTTGTTTCTGTAATTACACAGCTACTCTAGAAGCGTGTTAAGTACGAGGAGGAGAAGTGAGATCAATCAAAGGAGAGAGGGATCAAGCGAGGAATCAAGTGGAAGTTGCAGGTTGGCTCCTTATAATCTTTCTCTTATCTATCATTCATAGGAAAAATAGTTAATTGTTTTAACTGTTGTTTCTAGGTTAGC
The DNA here is from genome assembly GCA_000404065.3 of Pinus taeda. Taxonomy (NCBI): domain Eukaryota; kingdom Viridiplantae; phylum Streptophyta; class Pinopsida; order Pinales; family Pinaceae; genus Pinus; species Pinus taeda. The sequence goes on from APFE031483077.1 coordinate 64,149, forward strand.
TACCAAACCTAGAGGGTTAGCAATTCTTAGAAATACAAATTTTCCCAAAAACCATTTGGCGACTCCATTGGGGATATTCTCCCTTTTTGGTAGTTTAGTAGCCTCTTAGAACATTCCAACACATTGTACTTGTTGTTGTTCATTGAAGTCAAGCTTAATCCATTGAAAATTGAATAAAATTTGAGCCAGAAACAATTTTAGAATTACTCGCTGCAATCATTGCATTGTCCTTAACTGTGGCCTGCTATGCATTGGAGTTCTTGCATGGAAAAAGTGTTATGCATCTCGCTTGGTCCCTCTTTAGGGTGTGATGATATCTTGAAGATCAATTTCCCATCTAGGAGCTGAAGTTTTTGTCAATTTTCATTATTTTTTGGATTGCTTGGTGGATATAAATGATGTCTCATTTTTGAAATCAGCCTCTCATCTCCTTAGTTTGGCCTCACATAGACTGGATTGTTGAATGTTTTTTGTGTATTTGTTTATCATTTTCAATTTATTGTCGGAAAGTAATTTTGACCGATTGTCATGTCGAATTGAAAAGTGTCGTAAAGTCATCATTTTCGTTGAAAAGTGAAGTGTCGTAAAGTCTTCCTTCATAGATAATTGATCAATCTATTTTTGTGCATTCGTTTTGGTTTCTTATTCAAGGTGTGGAAAATCATCATTTCTTCAAAATTGAAAGTGTCATACAAGTCTTCCTGTTTTCTTTGAAATAGATTGTAGCAATCTTCATTTTGTGTGAAAAGAATTCTGAATCGTTTTGCATTTGTTTTTCTTATTGCATCATTCACATTAAGGAAAACTGAAAAGAAATACATGAATTTGCATTTTAGAGATTGAAGTTTTGTGTGCTAAAAAAGGAATGGTTTAGGGAATTTCATTAGTTTGTGCTCTTTGTCATTTGTTCAATAAGTACCTCTATGCTCTATCCCTCATAGTTAGGATTTTCATTATTCAATTGAATGAAAAGAATGATTATCATATTAGTTGCATTTTAGGAATTGAAAACATACATCACGTGGTGAACCTTGAAAGGAAAATTCTAAAGAAGATCAACCTAAAATTTACATGAATTAATCTAATAACACATTGGAACTTAGTGAAAAACATCTAGAGGTCTAGGCTAGAGACATGTTCTGGTGTCTTTAAACCTAGTGGCTGTTGTTTTCACTGAAGGTTGGGTGATTCCTCCTCCTTGATTTGATAAGTGCTAGTATAGACTTGTGCTCCCTGTACTGTCATGTATATAGTGGGAGACCACAATAGGTTGAAATATTTATCCCTAGGAAGCCCAGTCTGCCTCCTTACCGATCGTAATACACTGAACACAGCATTCAGGAAGATTGATTGTCGTACGTAAAGTCCTTGATAATTTCTCCTTCATTTATCACCAAGGTGTATATTGCAGTTTTGCTATTTGTCTGGTAAACCCTCTTGTCTAGAATCTCCAGAGTAGTCACTTTCATTCCTTTTTTACTCTTTAAAAGTAAAAGAATCCTCTGAGGACTTGTCCCTTTAGGCTCATTGAACATCGATGGTGACTACAGTCATATTTTGTTTTTTCTTGACTCTTTAAAAATGAAAAAGTGAAGTTGTGTTCCAGTGTCACAAAAATTAATTGACTGTGGATAACATCCTCCATGCTCACTCCTTAGTTGATCTTAGGTTGAAACATATGGCAACAAATATGGAGTCCACCAATCAAGGAATTCCTTTTGATGGAAATCCTAGTCCTTTTCCTCCATTTGGAAATATTGGTGCTCCATATATGGCTACATTGTCCCTTCCGAGATTTACCATTGGCTTGTCAATATGGTTGTTTCAACCTCCTTGGTTCAAAATGTGATTTCTCCACAATCAAGAACACCTCCAACTGCACAAAATCAAACTCCAATTGATCCTAAAGCTGACCCTTTACATTCTTCCTCTGTCATTTCTTGCTCCCCTTCTTCCTCTCCCTCTGGTGAAAGTATTGGTACTAGTAACCAGGTGGCTTAGAAGAAGAATAAAGGGAAGAAGAAGAAGAAGAAGGAAGTTCAGCAGACGGGAAACCAAGCAACAATTGCTTTAAATGCAACATCTGATAAGAAACCATCCATCGAGCCTCACAAAGTTCGATATCCATGCAGACTTTGTGTGGGAGACCATCTTCTTCGAAATTGTCCTAATATTTCTTAGATCTTAGAAGAATGGTCTTCTTGTTCACATCATCCCGTGTCATCAACCTCTGGAGATCATGTTGGTGACACAACATCAACTAGTGGTAGTAAATTTCATGGAAAGAAGGGACAATTCAAGTTTCCATGTAGGTTATGTGAAGGGAACCATCCCATTCACCTTTGTCCCTATCTGGATGAAGCCAAAAGAGTGTTGGATAACCATCCTGCTTCACCGCAACAACTTCCATCTGGTTACATGAAACTTTCCCTAAATCCTTCACTAGTTGATGAATGTACTGACTCAAATCAACTGTCAGTCAAACCCACTCTCTCTGCAAGTGAATCCTATGAGTCTATACCCGACCCAAACCAATAGGTCAAGGCAATAGTTGACCCGATTTCACCTTCACTAAATCGTGCCTTTCCCGAAGAGAGTGAATATGATACCACTCAAGTTCTTTTTGTTTCTTCAGATTCAAATGACCTTGGTGGCAATCCTCTTGTTCCATCAAGACAGGAGGAAAATCCTCCAGTGCTTGTAACTCAAGGGGTTAATCCTCCTGTTTCTATGGTACCCCCTCCAAGTAGTCTAGTCACTTCCTTTGATTGGAATCGACTAGCAGGATTTTTCCTTCCTTCTTATGTGCCTTTCCAGATCATAGTACAGTTTTGTAATATGATTGTATCTGGCACTATTATAGATGAAGGTGCATCAGTGAGTATCCTTTCCTCAACTGCTTGGAAAGTGCTTGGTCCGCCGCCGCTTATGCCAGTTACACAAAATCTATTGGCTTTTAATAGAGGAACGAGTGGACCATTAGGGATCCTCCCTTAGTTACGCATAACTTTGGGAGGAAAAATCGTTTATTTGAACGAGATGGTAATCCCAAGACCTTTAGATTACAATTTACTTCTTGGGCATGACTATGTTTATGACATGGGAGCTATTGTTTCAACCCTGTTTTGAGTGAGTTGTTTCCCGTATGAAGGTAGGGTTGTCACCATTGACCGAATTTCATTTACCGGTCCAAATATAGCTCCTATTCAACCATCATCCTTAAATGGTACATTAATACTAATGGTATCATCCCCGCCATGGGTTAATTATGTGCCAACCTATTCCATACCTACATCAACTGCCGATCAATTCAGTGATGTTGTACATCATGTATTGGGGGCATTGGAACCAAATCCCTCCTTCATGGCCTCTTATGAGTTGTGATTGAGTCCAAGGATAGTTCTTTGTCTTCTGTCAACCTTTTTAAAAAATGAAACAAGGGTACGAGGATAGTTCCTAGTCTTGTGTCAACCTCGTTAAAAAATGAACCCAAGGATTACGAGGATAGTTCGTTGTCTTGTTTCAACTTCATTAAAAAATGAAACAAAGAGTATGAGGATAATTCTTTTACTGTGTCATCCTTGTTAAAAAATGAAATCAAGGATATGAGGACAGTTCCTAGTCTTATGTCAACCTCATTAAAAAATGAAACCAAGGATAGGAGGACAGTTCCTTGTCTTGTGTCAACCTTGTTAAAAAATGAAACAAGGAGTTTGAGGACAGTTCTTCTACTGTGTCAACCTTGTTAAAGAAAGAAACAGGCCAATGAGCATAGTTCCTTATCTTGTGTCAAGCTCGTTAAAAAATGAAACAAGGAATCTGAGCAGAGTTCCTTGTCTTGTGCCAAGCTCATTAAAAAATGTGTTGGAAATAATACTGAGAGGGGGGGGGCGTGAATCAGTATTATCTAATCAATAAAAAAATTTCATTTCCATACTCAGATTCATATAGGCTACTTCAGTTAAGGATACCCGTGTATATACACAACTGTGTTTAATGCAACTAGCGTATATCAATAAACTTATGATTCAGTTAGTTAATCTTCAATGAGTGCATCAGAACATTATTAACCATATTAATAGTAAATAGGTGCAGTAAAACAAGACATACCATCACACATAAGGAACACACATGAAAACCATGATATAAGGTGGAAACCCAATGTGGGTGAAAACCACCTGCTGCAATTCGTCTCTATCTTCCTTCAATAAGAAACTTCCTTTACAATCGTATTGGTGCAGTCTTATACTAGTATGTAGGCTTCTATCTGAAGAATGCTATAACCTTCTCTCGTTTTCCAGACTCTCCTCGAAGGGAGCTATGACCCCCTTAGCTCTTGTACTAGCCGATCCATTTGCTAGTACGTAGGCACCGACCTACAATCGTCTCTCATTCTCCAGGGACCACATTTCATACATTTTCAGACTAGATACTCCTGAAGTACCACACCATAATCTGAAGGCCACGTTTCATCCAATTTTCATACTGGACCCATCAACAATATTTAAGCACAAAATCAATCACCATTGTAGAACACCCATAAACTATACCTGCATCCCCGATCTTTGAATCACCCAATACTGAAACACTAAAATCGTGTCAACAACACAGTGACCAGAACAGACAACAGAACTTTGCAAAAATAACCAGGTCCATCTATAACTTCAAATATCACATCTCATATTGTATACGCTACTATGACGAACCAAACCTGCGTACATATGCTCTTTCACCAAAGACAAACCACGTAGATATCTACAAATATTTACTCATTACTTGCAACTATTCCAGACATCAGACATACTCAGATCATAACATTCATACAATAAAACTTGCGTCAATAATTCAGATCTAGTCTATCCATAATCAAACCATATAATGATAAACATTCCAAGCCTTAAGATCTCGATCCATCGCTCATCATCATTCACATGAGTGCCTCCTTGGTTCAAATCAAGCACAACATCACCAATCCATAACCAGCATACTAGATCTCACACTTCATCATATATTCATTGCTTTCTCAATACACTTTCCTAATGATCTTCTTCTCCTTTTATAGTCTTAGGCCTTTCCCAATACCATGGTCTAAAACCATTGAGAACCAATACTAGGGACCCAATACCTGGGTTCAACACTTCGGATGCAATACCAAGGACCAAAACCATAGGTCTAAATACCACGGACACAAGAATAAGCTTTCCCACATGTACGCGCTTTATTGTGCATGAAAGTGCCTGCATACACATACACAACTTTTGATCAACAATCCCGTGTGTATACGTGTCTTTGTATATGATGAACTTGCATGTATAACTTGCGTGTATACCCTACTTGGTATATAGCGAACCTACGTATATACTCTAGTTATTACATAACGAACCTGTGTATAACCTCCGTGTATACCCTACTTGGTATATAGTGAACTTGTGTATATACTCTTCTTTCTTCATTGTTTGTAGTCTGATCATCAACTCTTTGCTACTGACCTGCTGCATTACGATTTGTCATCTATGTGAGTTTCCATCAAGGACAACACTTGTATCATACCTTTGAGTGGGTTTTCATCAAGGATAACACTTGTATCATAATGCCAATAATCTCACCCTTTGGACTTGATGGCAACAACAACACCAAGTCACTCTCCCCCTTTGACATCAAGGGCAAAGGGTAGACCAAGTTATTCTCTTCCTCGGTATACTTTCTGTTGTCCATACTCCCCCTTAGTACCTGCTGAAAACTCTGATTGAGCTCCCCCTTTATTGATGCCAAGATGTACCTATCCTTCCATGCTGCCCCTGAGCACATGCAAGGTCTGCAAAAACATAACATGACTCTATACATACATCAATCTCCCAACCAAGTGGGAATACAACATTTTAAACTCATCCACCCAACCAAGTGGGGATATACCAATTTTTTATACATGATTCAACAATTAGAACCATTGCATAATCCATCCCATGCATAGTAGGGTAACAAAAAAAATACCAACAATCTAATCAAGACCATGATCAACAACACCATGTATGATCTGCACCATAAGCATATGTCATCAGCATCTAGACCTATAACCTGCAATACCATTCTTTTGACAACAATCATATAGCTACATAAGCATCATTATCAAAGACTTCTCATCAAAATGCCAATCAATGCATTATTTGAAGTATATTCTCCCCCTGAACCTATGCCATCACTAACTGAACCATATCAGACTTTTGTACTGCTTCTTTTCTTCAGAGCATCATATACACGACTGTGCAACATCTATCTCGCATATATATGTGACTTGTCTTCATGATATCTGCATATGAGATTTAGAACATTGATGTTCCACACTTTCAGCTTCCTTTCCCATGTCTGTGTCTTCTTCTATGCCACATCTTTCTGGTTGTACTTCCTTTTTCTTCCATATCTTTAACTGTGATGATGTTTTCTCCTTTCGGTATGGAGCCCAAAATCTTCTCCTGCATTCCTTTGCTATGTATCCAAGCTTGTTACATGCATAACATCTTACATGTTTCATATTCGTTCTGTAACAATCAATAGCTTTGTGACCAAACATATTGCAAGAATAACAATATCCCTTAAAGTACCTTGAACGTGATGATCTTTCTGTGTGATGGTCTTGAACCATTCTACTTCTGCATCTGGCTGCAACATGTCCAAGATTATTACATACATAACATTCAACATTATTCATTGGATGAAATACTCGTCTATCACTTCTACAGTTAGGAGCAAAAGATTTTCTTTGAGGAATTTCTTTCCTTGGCTATTGATGGGGTTGTCTTCTCATCTCCTTGTTGAGTATTTCATATTGTGCATTAGAGTTCCTTGTCTTATTTTGTGAACTAGATTCACCTTCAACAAATTCGTAATAACCAAGACCAGTTTTGATAGCAGGCGATCTTTGACTACCAAGAATATCATCCAAAATCTTTGCACTGTCTTGAAATCGTAATACTTTATCCTTTTCTTGTAATTTACTTTTAAAGATATTTACCTCAACCTGATATTGTTCTTCCTTTTCCAGACATTGCTTCTTCAAAATGTCTTCATACTTTCTTCCTTCTTCCACTTGTTGCCTTAGTTCGAGAATCTCCTTTTCTTGTTCTTCATTCAGCTCCTACAGCATTTGACAAACTCTAAAGGTATATTCTAGCTGAGCTTTTAAGTTGACAATTTCCTCTTTGAGGGCACGCTCCCTTTTTCTAGGTAGATCTTGGTGATATATGATTTTATCTAATGTTTCATTTGCTTGTCCATCTTAAATTTGAGGTGACTCAGGATCTAAAGACTTTCTTCGACTCAATGGTAGGTTGTCAATGTTCCTTTGAGCTCTCTTTTTCTTTTGACGTGCTTTCTTTCCCATTGTTCTATGGATCTCCTTCAAGTGATCAAGCTTCTACCAAAGGACCTGCTCTGATACCAATTCTTTGAAATAATACTGAGAAGGGGGTTTGAATCAATATTATCTAATCAATAAAACATTTTCATTTCCATACTCAGATTCATATACACTACTTCAGTTAAGGATACTCGCGTATACACACAACTATGTGTAATGAAACTAGCATATATCAATAAACTTATGATTCAGTTAGTTAATCTTCAATGAGTGCATCAGAACATTACTAACCATATTAATAGTAAACAGGTCCAGTAAAACAAGACAGATCATGACACATAAGGAACACACATGAACAGCATGATATAAGGTGGAAGCCCAATGTGGGTGAAAACCACCTACTGCAATTCGTCTCTATCTTCCTTTAATAAGGAACTTCTTTTACAACTGTACTGGTTTAGTCTTATACCAGTATGCAGGCTTCTACCTGCAGAAGGCTACAACCTTCTCTCGTTTTCCAAACTCTCTTGGAAGGTAGCTACAACCCCCTTAGCTCTTGTACTACCGATCTATTTTCTAGTACGTAGGCGCCGGCCTGCAATCTTCTCTCATTCTCCAGGGACCAAATTTCATACATATTCAGACTGGATACTCCTGAAGCACCACACCATAATCTGAAGGCCACGTTTCATCCAATTTTCATACTAGACCCATCAACAACATTTAAGCACAAAATCAATGACCATTGCAGAACACCCATCAACTATACCTGCATCCCCGATCTCTGAATCACCCAATACTGAAACACTGGAATCCTGTCAACAACATAGTTAGCAAAACAGACAATAGAACTTTGCAACAATAACCAGATCCATCTGCAACTTCAAATATCACATCTCATACTGTATATGCTACTATAATGAACCAAACCTGCGTACATACGCTCTTTCACCAAAGCCAAACTGTGTACATATCTGCAAATATTTACTCGTAACTTGCAACTATTCTAGACATCAAACATACTCAAATCATAACATCCATACAATAAAACTTGCATCAATAATTTAGATCTAATCTATCCATAATCAAACCATATAATGATAAACATTCCAAGCCTTAAGATCTTGATCCATCGCTCATCATCATCCACATGAGTGCCTCCTTGGTTCAAATCAAGCACAGCATCACCAACCCATAACCAACATACTAGATCTCACACTTCATCAGATATTCATTGCTTTCTCAATACACTTGCCTAATGATCTTCTTCTCCTTTTATAGTCTTAGGCCTTTCTCAATACCATGGTCCAAAATCATTGAGAACCAATACTAGGGACCCAACACCTGGGTTCAAAACTTCGGATCCAATACCAAGGACCAAAACGATAGGTCTAAATACCACGGACCCAAAAATAAGCTTTCCCACACGTACGCGCTTTACCATGCATGAAAGTGCATACTTTTGATCAGCAATCCCGTTTGTATACATGTCTTTGTATATGATGAACCTGTGTGTATAACCTGCATGTATACCCTACCTTGTATGTAGTGAACCTGCGTATATACGTGACTTGGTACATAGTGAACTTGCGTATAACCTCCATGTATACCCTACTTGGTATATAGTGAACCTGCGTATATACTCTTCTTTCTTCATTCTTTGTAGTATGATCATCAACTCTTTGCTACTGACCTATTGCACTATGATCTGTCATCTGTGTGACTTGCCATAAAGGACAACACTTGTATCATACCTCTGAGTGGGTTGCCATCAAGGACAAAACTTGTATCATAATGCCAAGAAAATGAGTCTTTGATTAGATCTCGTAAGATCCCAGTCAAGTCTTTCACTTGAAATCATAATAGGGCGTTCATTCCATCCACTTGATAGCCATGAATAGTCTACTTAGGTGAATGCAATGAAGCTTGGGGGGCATGCACCTAGTGGTAAAGTTAAGTTTCCTTGTAGGTTATGTGAAGGGAATCACCCCATTCACCTTTGTCTATCTGGACGAAGCCAAATATGTGTTGGATAACCATCCCGCTTCACCGTAGTGACTTCCATCTAGTGATAGGAGACTCTCCTTTTCATCATGTTGGGGGCAGGTAAACCAATATCAAGCACAATTTTTTTGTTTTAACCTTGTGTAAAAATGAAACTGAATCCAAGCATAGTTTTTCGTTTCAAGCTTGTGTAAACATGAAACTGAATCCAAGCATAGTTCCCTATGGTTCAAGCTTGTGTAAAAAATGAACCCATTTCCATTTTTAACCCTTGTGTTTTCCATTCTATTATCCTTTTCTATTAGATGAGCCTTGGTTGTTTTCATCACATCGCCACCATCTCTTTAGCTGATCATACGCTTTCACTTGGTTGTTTTACCCTTTTTGAGGAACAGTTGCAATGAGTGGTCTTATTAGTCAGCCTCTTCACATAAATCAACATGTTTTGAGAAGTTCTAACATCATCGGATGCTACTGGTTCCTCAAAATAGAGTTCTCTTTAAACTCTTTTCAGACTCTCTAAATAAGAAAAGATTGTCGAGCGCTTGTCTATTCCAGCTCGTTAAAGTATTGGAAATGACATCTCTCTTGTATTATTTTATCCTTTATTGGACCTAAGGGATTATTTTACGAAAAAGAACTTATAGAGTCTTCTTTTCATCCCTTTTCAAACTCTCTAAACATGAAAAGGACTGAGTTATCTTTGTCGTTATACTTGTTAAAATATCATAATAGCGACAAACTTGTCCATCTAGAGAAGACCGAGTTTCATCATCACTAGACTCATTAAAACATAAAATAGTGATGGGTTTGTTGAAAGGGTGAATTATAGAACAAGCATATGTTATCCTCCTCAAGCTTGATAAAAATAAATAGGTACCAGTCAGCAATGATTGGGGAAAATGGGAAAAGTCTTGAAAACTTATGGTAGCGAGTCGCTCCTGAACATGACACTTTCACTTCAACTCTGTGAAGAAGCTGGGTTGGGTCATTTCATTTGATGGTTATCATATTGTTGGTCTATCACACCATCCACCACTTTTTTTTTGGGTCAACGCTACCAATTCATCTCAGTGTCACCGATTTGTTCAAGAGAAGTCATCTAGTTAAAACTTCATCCATTGCAATACTATAAACCTTCATTTTGATGACCGCCATTCTTGAACTTTGTGTCGTTAGTCGATTCTCATATCCAAAAATCATTTAATTTGTTTCATGTCATAGATGTGGGATACATCAAGGCCCTCCTATGATAAGTCGCTTCTTGTCGACATTAGCTCATCATCCAAGAAGTTGACTTAGAACCACCTTTTCATTGCTTTGAAGCTTGCATACATCAATGGCAAGTTTCTCGCTTCCAACGACAGGTTGACATCAATGGCCTTCGACGAAAGATTTTGCATGGTGTTCGACATCAAATCACTTATTCATACCATGTGAAATGTACTGTAGTACCTTGAGGACCATCTTTATTATCTGTGATCTCTCTCGCATCTATTAATAGCTCACATCATTCGCTGGTAATCAGGCGATGTCTCTCCATGTTTGACCTTAGAACATCTATCACATGGTTAGACTTGTACATTGAGTGAAGATTGAACAAGATTGAAGACCCCGGATCTAGTTTCATTTATCCGAGCTACGATATATTGAGGAGTACCAAATCAAATTTACAAAGGCTTTACATAGATGGTCATCCTAATAATGGATTACAAATCCATATCTATAGAATCATACGTCTATATCTGTATACGACTATCTAATCTATGTACATGGAATGAAAGTTTAAAAGATGAGCATGGGAATGCCTCCCTCAGCTAGTTCATGAGAAAAATCAGATTATCATGATGTATTATATTGTAATTGATGTAGGTTACCTTCTGTTTCGGAACTTTTGATCCTCATGATAAAGCATGTCACCTGACATAGATATTTAAGACCTCATGCTTTAGGGGTTAACTGTTACAGATTTATTTGGGCACATCAACCCCAACTTAAATGTCAATGTTATTAGGGTTCATCAACCCCTAATATAGTTGTTTCATGCCCTAAATAACTTAGTCATATGAATGCCTCACCCTTAAAGAAGTTCCATCACAAAATTCTTCCAAAAAGTGTCTCTAAAGAGATCATTGCAGGAAGCCCTTCATTAGGCTGCAATTAATTGTAGGTGCTACACTGACTAAGTGCTATGCATCACACTCAGGCCTTCTTTAGCATGGGATGAGTGAGCTTGGGCAAAGTTCTGAGACATTTTGAAGAATCAGTTATTCATGGAAACCTCTAGAAGCTTCCCCAGTGCCACATGCCCCTTTGGGTTCACCCAAGGATGACAAAAGGAATTAGGAAACATCAACCTCCTATCTCCCTTTTTCATGGAACCAATTCCTAAAATTAGAAAGGCATTCATCATCATCATTGATGACCCAACTTCCTTCACTCATCTATAAATGGATCAATCATCCAAGGGATCTAAAGGCTGAATAGTTCTAAGTTGTAAGGAGGTGTTGATGGTTTTATTATTGAGGCTACGTATTGTTGTAATGTTGGAATTTCTTGTTGTTCATGAGGTAAAGAAGGTTTGAAGCTGAAAGGATGGTGTTGGATTGAAGTCATGGGTTGTAATCCTTCTTTCTATTAATAAATATTTTCAAGACCTTTCCCCTATGTTTGTGTAATCTGTCAATGCATTCATATCTTTATCATACTTTTGATTCTATGTTATTTATGAATTATGGATCATTATGCTTTGACGGGTCCTTATTTCTGTAATTACACAGGTACCCTCCAAGTGTGTTAAGTAGGAGGAGGAGCAATGAGATCAGTCAAAGGAGAGAGGGATCAAGTGAGAAATCAAGTGGAAATTGTAGGTTGGCTCCTTATAATCTTTCTCTTATCTGTCATTCATAGGAAAAATAGTGAATTGTTTTAACTGTTGTTTCTAGGTTAGCTACTAAACCTAGAGGGTTAGCATTTCTTAGAAATACTAATTTTTCCCAAAACAGTTGGTCACGTGGAAGGGTTGGTTGTCTCTTGAAGGTTTTGTAGCATGTATGAAAGGTCAAATTGGTTTGGTTTTGTCGTTTCCACTTCCTTAACTATGCATGGGGAGTTGAATCACATCATAGCAGCATCTCATGACATCTTTACATCAGCAAACCTGTTAACTTGGGTAAATGTGGGAGTAGGGTGTTATAGATTGGTACCAAAGCATGGTTCCCCCCTTAGACGGGATGGGTGCTATGTTTCTCATGCATTCATGTCAGTTGCATATATATTTTCTCTATGCTTGTGCTCTATGTACTTATTTTGTATGCATGGTGGTGGCCATGGTTTCCATGGTGTTGCCAAAGTGGATAGTGTTGTTGTTGGATGTGGTTGTTATGAATGTATGTCAGTTATACATTGGTTATGCATTTTAATCCTTATATATTGTTATGTGAACATTCATATGATTTTATTTATCATGGATGAGGTCATGGTATGTGTTCGGTATGGTCACACATTCATAAGGGTTAAATTGATTTTATATGGTGATGTGGTTATGATAATACATGTATCATGCTAACCTGGTTGACCTTGCAGATGAGATGTCCTCCCTTGAACTATACTGAGGTATGTTGACTATGTTATATTTTAGTTTTAGCTGACATGGTGTAATTACAAGAAACAGATCAAAGATGACTAGCAAGATGGTAGACTATATTTCACGAGATTCTCGTTATGGGTCACATGAGTACATGGTGTTGGGAATTCTTCTGAGTTAATAGACACATTGAGAAGATTGAAGGTAGAAATAAGGAGTTTCAAGGAATATAATGACAAGATCATTCAATCACATGAGAAACAAGTAGAAGTCAATGCAGTAATCCTTCATATTTTGTTAGAATTGTAGAGACAAGGACCACTTTAGATCAACTATGGGCAGGAGGAAAAAACTAATGGGGCATATGGCAGTAAATCTCATGGTGGGAATAGATCAAAGAGAGATTACATGATTAGAGATGGAAGGGTCTTGGATAATCCTGATAGGAGAGGTGATGGACACATGCTCTATTCTAGGTATGGTTCTGATAGGCACTATGATTGTCATTTTTATCATCCTTACAGGAGCAGTGACATGGGATATTTTCTAGATCGGTTCAAGAAAGAAAAGCTACCTACCATTGATGGATATTTGAAAAAGTTGGATGCATGCAGAAGCATGGCTACATGGGATGAAGAAATTCATTGAGCTGCATGATTACATAGAAAATATAAAGGCCAACATAGTTATCTTCAACCTCAAGGGTAAAGAAGACATCTTGTGGGAAGATGTGAAGCACATTAAAGACATTGGGATAGAAGAATTTAGTTAGCACAAATTCAAGAGACTTTCAGGAAGAAGTACTTGTCAAAGAGGTATTATAACAACAAATACAAGGAATTCTATGAGCTAAAGATGGGGTCGATGACCTATGAGGAGTAAATGACTATGTTCTTAGAGTTATTGAGGTATGTATTGTATATTAAGAATGAAAAGGCCAAAGTTCAAAGATTTATCAAAATATTTCCATTAGTATTTAGAGATCGAATTGACTATGATGAGCCTCAATTGCTTGAGGAAGTTATTTGGAAATTGAAGCATTGTTATGAGTAGCCAAAGCACATGACATATTATCACAAGGTTGGTAAGTGAAAGACAAAGCTAAAGGTAAATGGAAGCCAAAAATAACAAGACCTAAATATGCAGGTGAGAAAGAAAATGTTGCACCTTATAAGAACTTTAATGGGTCACGGCATGGAGGGCAGCAAATTAAAGTTGATGGTACAAATGGTTACAATATTGGACATGTGGTCATGAGCATATTAAGAGGTATTGTCTACAAAATCAAGGTTGTAGGCCTCATATTTATAGTGCACAGGAAGTCGAGATAGATGGGGATGTTGGGCAAAGCATTCTACGAATCTATGCAACGATGGATAACAAGCAAGAAGATCACTAGGAAACATTTATCAAGATGGATGGTAAGCTTTTTGATCAATTTGTTTCCATTTTGATTGACCGTATATATAATTATAGTTATGTTAGTCTCGACCTAATGCATAAGTGTGGTTTGAATAAATAAGTGCATGAAAAATCTTGGTTAGTGCAGTTGGATACAGGTATAAAGAATAGAGTAAGATCAGTGGGTAAGATCTTGTGAATTCGAGTTGAATGGTATGCCTACCTCATCAAATTTGAATGTATTTCCATTGTAGTCATATATTATGCTCTTGGGCATGGACTGGTTGTATCTTCATAGGATCAAGGTGGATTGTTATGGCAAGGCCATTGAGTGTTTGAATGACAATGGAGAACATAGAATCTTGGAAGGTAGTGTCAATTAGAATGGAGACATCTAT
>APFE031483077.1:83332-98279 GCA_000404065.3 Pinus taeda
CCACATGTTGAGTTGTACTGATGCATTGCATGTTGACTATTTGAACCTTTTGGCCTTAATTCGACTTAACTTGGACTTGTGTATAAGCCACTTTTTTACTTTGTATTTCTGCAAAATCAACCTTGCAATCACTTAGCCTCTACAACCTAACACTTTATTCCCATGGAAAAAAAATTCCTTTGAGTTTCATTGACCAGTTTCGTCACCTTCCATTGAGCATAGGATTATTCCACTCCCAGGAACTAATGCATATGTATTTAGAAACTCATTCTTTCCACTGTGCCATAGGAATTCTTTTATTCTTTATCGGGATTTTTAATAAGAAAGAGACAAAAATGTTATATAATTCAAAAAATAATGAGAACAGGACTTTACTTCCATAATTGATGGAAGTAAGAGTCAATTTTATGCCCTTGAACAAAGAACTCAAAGCAAGTCTTTCCTCCATCAGGATGTGCTTTAGTTTGAATTAGGAGGGCCATAACCTTGTCATTGAGTCAATACTCCTTTGATTGGTTATCTCTTCCAATCATATGGAGAGTTTGTTTATGCCTCCTCAATGAAAAAATTATACAAAGTTACCATAGGCCGCTATATAGTCACATTTGAGTTGTGCTTTTGTTAAGGGGAAGTAAACTTGAGTCAACCTTTCTACGGTTTTTCTTGACTCATTTTCAGTCGTCCATACCTGTTCTGTCAGAGTTATGTTCAGTATCACATCAGCTATTTGGTCCTTTGCTCATGCTAGTTAAGAAGGTCTCCATTGACTTCTTGCTGGCATGTCTACTCTTATCGAATTCGACAAATTTCTCTGAGAGTAGGCCTAGAGCCACAACTTAGACCTATTTCCATCATTCATTGGTGACCTTGTACTCAGCATCGACCGGTATCATGGGTCTTTGACTTAGTTGTTTCCGTTTTGTTTTATGTCAGCTTACATTATCACACATTGGGATTCAGCTTGTACCTTCGTTTCCATTTACAATATTGTGGATTCCTCACCTTTGTGTCATTTTTCATTATTGTTTGGTTCAAAGGCTTTCTGTCGTGCACTAACTACATCTTTTGTACATTGGAAACATATTTCGTATGGTTACTTCATATTTATTCATCTGATAACTTCCAAATTATTAGTCTGTGAGTTACACTCACACTGGATTGATGTGGGATGTCTTAATGCCTTCCTTCCAGTAGATCTTTTCGCATTGACTCCAACTCATTTCTCTAGAAATAAGGTCTAGAGTCCATTTTTCAATACCTTAGGGTTTGCAGTCATCAGTGACACACTCCTTCTTTATCAATAGTGAGAATACATCGATGTCTTCTTATTGGTAGATTCTCTCAAGTGTTCGACTTCAACTCATTTATTCACACTTGTGAGATTATACTGGGGTACCTTGACTCTCATCATCATTAACAGTGAGTTGTCTCGCATTTTTTAATGGTATACATCAATGACCAGTAATCAAATTATTACTCACATGGTCGAATTTAACTCATTTATTCCCATAGTGTAGAAATGTACCATGGTAGTTGGTGAGGACCTTGGGTTGCATCAACATTTCTGGGTTCACTTGTTCCTCCAGTCTTCTTCCAATGACACCATGCACCTTATATGTTGTAGTTCATCACAACAACATTTTATATGTTGGCACCCAAGTTGGATGCAAAACCATTATTCCACTTTTTTACTTGGTACTTTGAGGATCATTCATGTGACATCAGTGATCAGATATCTCCTTCAGCATCATTGATCACTTCTTTATATGTGATATTGTGACCTGGCCTTCATATGTAATTTTGCAGCTATGATCAGATGATCCACTATGTATTTTTCAGTTTCCTTTGTGCTTGTATACATATTAGATCTGGTCAACACTTGATATGCGAACGTGATTTACTATCTCAAAGCATGGGTATGCCCACCTCAGACATGAGCTTTCTTTATGATCTCTTCCACTGGTTTGGCAGGTTGGAATCTGGTGATCTCCTACCAAGTGCTCTCATGATTATTTTGATACACTTAACACATTTTGGCCATCATGTACCCCTTCTGACTTGATATATTAGGGGGCATTTGTTATAGAATCATTTATCACCCTTGCATACTTGATGAGTTGATTCATGGCCTTGGGAATCCCTTTCCCTTCAGACTTGGTCCTTTTACAAAAAAAATTACTTTAAATTCCATATTTCCCTTCAAAAAGTATGCGCATAAGCAGGTCCAACTATACCTAAACCATATATATAATTTGAAATATTAAAAAAATATAAAATCACTATTTTATGAGCATATTTTATGGGTTACAATGCAAGTCAACCTACAGGAGCCTGTGGCCTAATCGTATCCTAACTGCAACAACTATTTTTGGGTGATATAAATATACCTCATGAGAAGGCCTAGGGGGAGGAGAAAGATAGGATATTGATATTATATCCAATTGGTCCTTCAATAAGTCTGATTTATCCATATGCCTCCTACACTCCCACCTATAGGAAACCCTTGTTTCCTCATAGATATGTCCATATCCTTTATATAGAATCTATGTGTATGCATTTGTAAGAGGATTGTTGAGGCTTAGGATGGATGGATCTGGAGGAAGGTTTCTCTTGGAGTCATGGTCAAATCACGCTGTATTCTTCCACATTCTTTGCAGAAATCAATTAAAAAGCTCTGTTGTCTTATGCTTTAATTCATGTTATCATGTAATTATGTATGATTTTATGTTTTATATCTATGTGCTTATATGATCTAACATTCATATCGTGAACATGCTTTGAGCTACTGCTAGTATATATGCTTTTCTGGAGTGAGTCGTAGGTTTTGAAGCATTGGAGGAAGCAGAGGGTTTGGACCCTACGGGAACATCCTCAAATGTAGGACCTATGGGTACTATATCGTCATCCCACTTTACTAGTTTAAACATTAGGATTTCTTGTTTTATTACTTCTTGTTCATGTATTAGCTTCGATCTGTTGGGGTTCTCAACCAAGAATCTAGGGTGTTTCATCTGTAAGAGGTTATCATGTCATTGACTAGTCTATATTACAAGTGGATCCAGATGGATAATTCCATTTGGAAACTTAGTGTATATTGCAGATAAATATGTTCATGCTCTCAAACTGAGCAATCGAGCAAGTTCAAGTGCAGTGGAAGCACTTTGGGCCTGATGAAGCTACATGGGAGATGTCAGATCAACGTGGGAAATGTATCCTTCTCTATTCCCCGGCTGAGTGAATAGTGTTGGTATATAGTTTGGTGTGATGTTTTTGGTATATCTACATATGTGTATGGATGTAAATACCACCATAGGATGCGTTATAAAGATCTAATACGTGGTATGGGTGTCATTTCATTATGGTTGTCATGTTGGTTGTCTCTTAGCAAGTTGATCGTTGTAAATGCTACAACGAGCTAAGTTCTAAAACTCCATGGGTAGTATGTTTTTCTTCTTAGCGGTCTTGCTGGTTGTAGGTGTCATTGAACACCGAGGATAGTGTCCCCCCAAGGGGGAGGGTTCTGTAACAACCCTGGACAAAAACCCATGTAATAAAGTTAATCAAGGAAAAATAATAATCAAGTCCATGGGACACATATTCCAACCTGAATGTCGGGCAAAACATCATAGTGTGGTCGTTCATTTAGTTTATTATGGATAAGAAAATTGGTAAAGTAAATGGAAAATGCTTTGGAAAGTCACGAGGCATTAATTCACATTTTATTAATGAAAAGAATGGAAATTAGGAGAAAATGAAGGTGAAAGGTCACATGTTTCATGTGAGGAGGAAAATGAAGGAAAATAATGGAAAATTGAATAAAGTAGAGTCATCTTTAATATAAAGGTTTCTGAAGACCAGTTGGTACCTTGTTTTAGTTCAGTTTCCGAGATCTCTCCCTATTCTCTCTCACTCACACTCTTGGACACTTAGAGTCTTCTTGGAGCACTCTACCATTGGATTAAGAAAGGAAAGGAAGGAGCAAGAAGGAAAAGATCAAGCAAGGAAGAGAAGCATCCGATAGAAACAATGGGATTATTTGTAGGTATTGATTTGCATATGTGATTTCCTTGCCAATTTTGGCTTGCATGGTACATGCATCTATCTATTTGGTTCTATTGTTGTCATTGGCATCTGTTTTTCTAGGTGTGACAGTGTTCTCCGGACTTTTCTTCCATTTATGGATATCCATGGTGTGATGGGTTCTCTTATATTTGGTTAAGCTAGATTGTTGGATGGTTTCAAAAGTAAGTGAGGTGGTATCTGAAAGAAAGAACACAAGGTCTAGGAATCCATGAACTAGAAAGGGATTGCGGAAAAGCCAGATTGTTTGTGCCTCGGTGGGCCTAGGATTATTGAACTATTGAATGGAGGGATATATGGTAAAGCGTAGATGTATGTGTCCTCGATCAAACCTAGGAATTCTTAAACATGGAATGGTGGGATATATGGTAAATCCTGGAGGGAAAAGTATTGATTAGGCCTAGGAATCATCAACAATTGTATGGTAGGATATATGGTAAAGCCTAGAGACTAGGAGATAGGAAAATTCCTCATGGTGTAAGTGGAGAAATATGTTGGAAATACTGGGGGGGTGACTCAGTATTTCTTTTCAACTGTTATTTTACTAGTTAAAACATTTATATTTAGAACACAAGATGAATAACAAGAATAAATTCTTTTATTAATATAATCCTTGCAATAAAATAGATACAATATATATATGGTTCCAATCTGTTGCCAAGCACCAACTTGGACTTTTGTGAGGCTCCAACCTGTAGAGCACCAACTCTATTTTGTCAAGGCACCAACCTTGGACTTAGGATCACCAACTCCCAGGACACCAATCCTTCCAGTTCTAAGGCACCAACCTCAAGGGTTCCAACCCTCTGCTGTCAAGCCACCATCCTTGGATACAGGAGCACCAACTCCAAGGACACCAATCCTTCCAACTTCTGAGGCACCAACCCCAAGGGCTCCAACCCTCTACTGTCAAGGAATCAACCTTGGATATAGGAGTACCAACACCAAGGACACCAATCCTTCCACTTTTGAGGCACCAACCCCAAGGACACCAATCCTTCCAATTCTGATGCTCCAACCCCAAGGGCTCCAACCTAATCTTGTCAAGGCATGTTTGATACTGATTCTCTACTCCCAAAACTCTTCTTTATTGAATTATGTCTGTTTACAGCTTCACTTTAATCTCCATGCTATAGCATCAATGGCAACCAGTCTTCATATGAAGAAGTCTTTCCAACTCTTCATACTGTCCACATAGAGTCTGCAAAAGTTATCTCATGATGATATCAAATAGCTATCATATTCTCTGATAATGTCTCCACACAGCTTTAGTAAGTCTACTATTAGTTGTACTAAGCTTTGCACAAGAACCAACTCTTTGTTTCAAGCCTTTTTTCTACAGTCACTGTAAATTCTTTAGGTGTGACTGCTTCTCACTGTTCTCTTACTTCCAAGAAACAAAATCACATATGCTTCAATGCTAGTACTGGCTACTGCTCCCTTCAAATGATGTGAGGAAAAGCATTTTTTATTATATCACAGAATCGTTCTTCAAAATGCCTTATGTACTGTATTAATTCATCATAAGTCAGACTCTTTCACAGGGTAACATGATCAACAGAATTGCTCGTCCTTTGATTGCCTCCTGTCTGGCTAGACCTTCATCTTCCTTCTGTCCTTCTAGACCTTCAGCCTCTTTCTATCCTACTGGACCGTTGGCTTCCTTCTTTCTTCCAGTTCACCAACAACAACTCATAAGGGAAATTCTCTATTTTCTTATAGTAATACACCTAACCTTTGGCTTCCCTTTCGCTCGCTTCAACTTTTGCTTCCTCTGTGCTCGCTCGACCTTTTGGCTTCCTCCTTTGATCGCTCCATCTTTGGCATCCCGATATCTAGATTCCTTTGTCTCTTCATGTTCACCAACACTCAGAACACGTTAATTTAGAAGAGAGGCCAAATTACAATAGAGTTACATATTAAAAAATATCAAAGAGGCCCTTTTTAATATTCATCCCTTTTGAATATTCATACAATAGACTTCATTATTTACGGAGGATTTCATAGGAGTGGTTGTACCAACAGGGAGGTCCCACATGCTACGTTACTATCTCAATCGTAATCAGTGATCCAGCAAGGACAACCCTTATTATTTGTGTGACTTCCCCAATACCCGGAAGCGATATTACATAAAGGTATATTTTATGGAGCTATCGAGTTTGTGTAATATATCACAATTGGTGTTTTGACATAGTTACAGTTCTTCATGATTTGCAATATGCAATGGATGTGATATAACAATAAATAGAAGTTAATATACCTATCGGGTCCATATATATATATCACAATCGCAATTTATAGTGTACATCCCTTTATAACTTGCAATACATAACTTCCGACATAGCAAACACAACATAACATTAGGGCGTGTTATAATAGTGGTCATCGTTCCGCACCGTTGATTTCTTCTGTATTAGATCCAACAATCGACACTTCATCTAATCAACACAATCCATCAGAAGCTTGCTTCACCGTAGATCTCTTCTCTCAAGATCTAACGGTCCCGACTTAACCCGAACAACCAAAAACCATCCATTTATCCTTCGCCATCGATCAACCCATGCTAGATCCAACGACTTACATGCATTTCGGGTGAGCCACTTGCAAGGGAAATAACCACCCGAAAAAGGTGGTTTTCTCTCTCCACCCAAGTGCTACGTGTCGCTCGGTTAATGGAATCAGGGGAGCTCCTCTAGATACCACTGCCACTATTACAAACCTACCTTTTGGAATATAACCACGTGCATTCACTCTTCATCTATCTCCTCACTTTGACTTTAAAACATTTCTTGATTTCTGTCGAGATTATATACTCCTCCATCCTTTACTGGTCTAATATGGCTCCTCTGTTAACTCCTGTGGATTTTGATAGTTCTTCTTTGGCATATATTACATGCGATACTCCTGATATGGCTCCTCCTCAATCTCCCACTCTTACACTTACTTGGCTTTCCTGTGGCTTCCGATAACACTCCAATACCTCTTCTCTACTTTGATAGCTATCCTCTGATAGCTCCTATGACTTCTGATATTCTCTCTAATGGCTTGACTGTCCTGGTTTTCCTCTGGTTTCTCCTCATGGGTTCTTGCTCCTGTTTCTTCAAGGATCTGGTCTACTTCTCCTTGGCTTCATATCATCGTTTAGTATCCTATAATATTTCCATATTGACATTAATGACAATATAGATCAACAATCTCCCCCTTTGTTATTGATGGCAATATTCTTCTTCTCTCCCCCTTTGACATCAATGGCAAAGGAGAGCTCAGGGACTCCCCCTATCAAACTAATTCTATTCTTTATGAATAGTAGATATTTATGGGTATGTTACTCCCCCTCTAATAGTACTCTTCTTTTTACTCAAGATAGAAGGATTGATGCTTTATCATCAATTAGCACATTATCCCCTCTTCATGTCTCAGAAGTACTTTATCATGGCTTCAACGATGCTTAAAGATGCTCCACTTCAATGCTTTCAAACATATTGCAAATAGCCAGACACCAAATGTTCAAGTCCAATTTTTTATGTTTCAATCTATATTCTGTTGTTTCCACAGTCAGAATTAAGAGGCCTTCATAGTCCGAATCAAAATAAAAAAAATGCCACTGAAATTGCTTTCTTTCTTTAGATCCAAGTTCCTTTATATCTCTGTACTTCTCACAACATTATCCTTTCTATAGTCTTTTAAGGAGCCATATTTTCCTTGAGTTCTTGTAAAAGTCTCTGCAAGTTATCTGCACTAGCAGATTTTGATATCCAAATTGTGACTGAATTTCAAATTCTTTTTGCTGATTTGCATATTTTTGCAATGCTTCAATTTTGTTATATGTTGCAAACTGCTCTGACTTCAAGCTTCATTCCCATAAGTATATGTTTTTTTGAAGGTTGCCTCTATTTGTGTCCATAATTTACTTGTTCTCACATTGAAACCCTAAGTCGAGACATAAACTTCTGTAGTAACAACAACATAGTTATATGCCCTATTTCTCTAGTATTAGATGACCTTCTTTGTTGCTCCAATTTCCACTTAGTGATCAAGTGGAAAACATCTTCAACAACAGTCCAAAGAATGGTTACAAGATCATGTTCTTCAATGGAGTACTCCTAATAAATGATCTTTATCAAAGAATGATTGTTAATATAGATCAACAAGGATTTTATAAGGACCATTTAATGAATAGCTTCTTCAATAATGATCAAGAATAATGGGCTCCCCCTAACTATGTGTGTCATCTCTTTTGGTAGAGTCTTCCCATCAAATGCTAAGATTGTCGAATGTCAGGTCGACAACATGTGTTGTTGGCTGGACAGTTCAAGGGACTTTCGGATTGTATTTTCTTCGTTCTCCATACTTTTGTAATTTTCTTCTTTTGCATGGTTCTATCTTGTGTAGGAGCCCAAGCTAAGTTACAATCACGTGCCATATGAGCAATTTTATGACACTTGAAGCATCCTACATTGTTCATGAATAAGAATTCATGATTTATTCCTGCAAAATTCTTCCTTGGATATTGTTGGGGACCATAATATATATCTTTTTGTTATGGTTGGGGACCATAACATCTATATTTATGATATGCTTTACGATCTTTTGCCATGTGACCAAAGTTTGTACAAGAATAACAATAACCAAGAAATAAACTTTGGTACCTAGGAGATGGAGATTTCCTTGATTTACTTCTGAAGTATTTCTGTCTTTAGATCCTTTGATGATAACAATTGCTTCTAGCATCCTTGACATTATATACATTTCTTCTTCGAGCATCATTTCTTCCATTGTTGCCTTGATTTTTCTCCTTTCCTTTGCTGGAACTGAGAGCATCACCATTTCTTTCTGGCTTCTTCACATCCCTTTTCTTTGAAGAATTATCATTCTTGTTTGAGGATTCACCTACATACCCAAGACTTAATTTATTAAATGGACATATTTGATGGTTGAGCATGTCATCCAAGGCTTGAGAGCTCATTAAGGTTTTGTTCATCCCTTCAACCTTTTTCCTGAGGGAGACAACCTCTTCTTCCAATATTTCAAACTCATTATTCTTCTTAGCAAGTTGTTTCTCAGTTTCTTCCTTGATATGAGTAGCTTCATTTGCTTCTATTTTAAAGGACGTGATATTTGACTTCATTTTGAAGATTTCTTCATTTACCTTTTCTAGACTGCTCTCCATTTCTTCCTTGATCCTTGTAGCTTTACATGTGTCAGCCTTGAGAAGTTTGATGTTAGATTTTAATTTGAAGATTTCTTCATCCTTTGCTTTTAGTTGACATATCATGGTGTTTCTCTCCATTTCTACTTCATCATCCTATTCTTCTAAGATTGATAATGCTTCCATTCTCTTCTCAGCTTCTTGTGCTAACTTTCTTGCTTCTTTTAATTGATATTTGAAAGGGGACGCCTCTACCTTGTACTGACCAATCTCTTCTTCAACTTTTTTCAAGTTCTTGTGCCTTCGTTCAAGTTCAATTGACAAGGTATCTTCACATTTCTTTGCTTTATCCAATTGATTTGTCATGGATATGACTTGTTCATGATGCTTTATTTTGTTTTGATGAAATTCCTTCTTAATCTTGACAAGCTCTTCATCCCTTTCTTGTATTTGAAGCTAGACAAGGTCAACTTTCTTCCTTGTTTGGTATTGGTCACTAGCTAGTGCTTTCTTCTTAAGTTCCTTGTTTTCCTTTTTCAAATTGATAATCTCTTCCATGGAAACTGTAAGTTGAGAGAGGAGATCTTCTACAAAATCTTTTTCATTCTCTTCATCTTCTAGGTCTCCTTTAGCCTTGATGTTATCATTCTCATTTTCAGCTTCTATAATGGGTTCTAGATTTCCTTCTCGATTTCTATGATCTTCTTGACTGATGGCCATGGTCAATGCTCCTTTTGAGTGAAGGTCATAAAGTTTGTCCCATATGCCCTTTATTGTTGAATATTTTCCTAAATTGTTCTTTATAGAATCCGGTATCCCATTCAAGATTGCCTTCATTGCTTTTTCATTGTACTCCTTAGATTCTCCATCCATCATGCTATCAACAATTACTAATTTCCAGATTTCAATGCCTTGATTCTTTAAGAAATTCCTCATTCTTGCTTCCCATATATTAAAGTTCCCATTGAACCATGGAGCTTCCTCAAATAGATTTTCTTCTATTTTAGTGGCAGAGGGAGACACATCCTTAGGAGGACTGGAGACTTTCTTCCTTGACTTCACAATTTGTGTTCTCAAGATCAACCTTCAAGCTATTAGGCTTTGAATGAGGGTACTGGCTCTGATACAAATTGTTGGAAATACTGAGAGGGGGGTGAATCAATATTTCTTTTCAACTGTTATTTTACCAGTTAAAACATTTATATTCAGAACATAAGATGAACAACAAGAATAAATGATTTTATTAATATAATATTTGCAATAAAATAGATACAATATATATATATATGGTTACATTCTGTTGCCAAGCACCAACTTGGACTTTTGTGAGGCTCCAACCTCCAGAGCACCAACTTTGTTTTGTCAAGGCACCAACCTTGGACTTAGGAACACCAATTCCCAAGACATCAATCCTTCCAGTTCTGAGGCACCAACCTCGAGGGCTCCAACCCTCTACTGTCAAGGCACCAACCTTGGATATAGGAGCACCAACTCCAAGGACACCAATCCTTCCAACTTCTGAGGCACCAACCCCAAGGGTTGCAACCCTCTACTGTCAAGGCACCAACCTTGGATATAGGAGTACCAACACCAAGGACACCAATCCTTCCGATTCTGAGGCACCAACCCCGAGGAAACCAATCCTTCCTATTCTGAGGCTCCAATCCCAAGGGCTTTGACCCAATCTTGTCAAGGCATGTTTGATAGTGATTCTCTACTCCCAAAACTCTTATTTACTTAATTCTATCTCTTTACAGCTTCATTGTAGTCTCCATGCTATAGCATCAATGGCAACCAATCTTCATATGAAGAAGTCTTTACAACTCTTCATATTGTCCACACAGAGTCTACAAAAGTTATCTCATGATGATATTAGATAGCCATCATAATCTCGGATAATGTCTCCACACAACTTTAGTGAGTCTACTATTAGCTATACTAAGCTCTGCACAAGAACCAACTCTCTATTTCAAGCCTCTATTCTACAGTCACAGTAAATGCTTTAGGCGTGACTGCTTCTCACTGTTCTCTTACTTCCCAGAAACAAAATCACATATGCTTCAATGCCAGTGCTGGCTATTGCTCCCATTAAACGATGTCAAGAAAAACTTTTCTTATTATATCAAAGAATAATTCCTCAAAATGCATTATGTACCTTATTAATTCATCACAGGTCTGAGTCTTTCACGGGGTAACACGATCAACAGAATTGCTCGTCCTTAGATTACCTCCTGTCCAGCTGGACCTTCGTCTTCCTTCTGTCCTGCTAGACCTTCGACCTCTTTCTATCGTGCTGGACCGTCGGTTTCCTTCTTTCTTCTAGTTTGCCAAAAACAACTCATAAGGGAAATTATTTGTTTTCTTATACTGATACGCTTGACCTTTGGTTCCCTTTCGCTTAGTTGAACTTCCGCTTCCTCTGTGCTCACTTGACCTTTTGGCTTCCTCCTTTGATCACTTGATCTTTGGCTTCCCGATCTCTGGCTTGCTCTGTCTCTTCGTGTTCACCAACACTCACAGGACATGATAATTAAGAAGAGAGGTGAAATTACAATAGAGTTACATATTAAAAAATATCAAAGAGGCCCTTTTTAGTATTCATCCCTTTTTAATAGTCATACAGTAGGCTTCATTATTTACAAAGGATTTCATAGGAGAGGTTGTACCAACAAGGAGGTCCCACATGCCAGGTCACTATCTCAATTGCAATTGGTGGTCCAGTAGTGACAACCCTTGTGATTTGTGTGACTTCCCTGATACTTGAACGTGATATTACATAAAGGTGTATTTTATGGAGCTATCGGGTCCGCGTAGTATATCGAAATCAGCGTTTTGACATAGTTACAGTTCTTCACGACTTGCGATATGCGATGGATGTGATATAACAATAAACAGAAGTTAATATACCCATCGAGTCCATATATATATCCCAATCATAGTTTACAGTGTGCCATCCCTTTATAACTTGTGATACATAACATCCAACACGGCGGATGCAATATAACATTAGGGTGTGTTATAATAGTGTTCCTCGTTCCGCACCATTGATTTCTTCTATATTAGATCCGATGATGAACACTTGATCCAATCAACACAATCCATCAGAAGCTTGTTGCGTCGTAGATCTCTTCTCTCCAGATCTAATAGTCCTGACTTAACCCGATCAACCCAAAACCTTCCGTTGATCCTTTTCCATCGATGAACCCGTGCAAGATCCAATGGCCTCCATGCATTTTGGGTGAACCACTTGCAAGGGAAATAACCACCTAAAAAAGGTGGTTTTCTCTCTCCACCCGAGTGTTACGTGTCGCTCAGTTAATGGAATTGGGGGAGCTCCTCTAAATACCACTTACTACCTAACATCCACCCGATAACCACTACCACTATTACAAACCCGCTTTTTGGAATATAACCAGGTGCATTCGCTCTTCATCTGTCTCCTCACTTTGAATTTAACCCATTTCTTGTTTTCTGCCAATATTATATACTCCTCTTCTCTTTTCTGGTCTGATATGGCTCCTCTGTTAACTCATTTGGATTCTGATATTTCTTCTCTGGCATATATTAGATGTGATACTCCTGATATGGCTTCTCCTCAATCTCCCACTCTTACACTTACCGAGCTTTCCCGTGGCTTCTGATACCACTCCAATACCTCTTCTCTACTTTGATAGCTCTACTCTGATAGCTCCATGACTTCTGATATTCTCTCCAATGGCTTGACTATCTTGGCTTTCCTCTAGTTTCTCCTCATGGCTTCTTGCTCCTGTTTCTTCACAGATCTGGTCTACTTCTCCTTGGCTTCATATCATCATTTAGTATCCTAGAATATTTCCATATTGACATCAATGACAATCTAGGTCAACAAAATCCAGTTGCATACATGCTCATTTAGGGCCTAGTGATTTGGTGAGGATTGTGGTAAAGCCTGAGGAAACTTGGTTTGGTTTGGTTTTCACTCCCACATTCATCCTTAGAATATGGCACGGGGTTGATTGTATGAAAGAAAGATTTGGTTCAGCTAACCTATGGTTGGGTGGTTCATGGAAGTCAAAAACCTGGTTGGATTTTACGTTCATTCATAAGAGATCTTTCTCCTTGGTATTTCATGTGTGAATGTATTGGCTTATATGTGGATTTTATGCTTATTATAGCCTCATTATTTCAATTGGTTATATGTTGGTTATGAGTACGTTTTATGATACACTTGATGTATGGATATCATCATGTTTTTATTTGCAAATGAATGTAGAATGTATACATGACCTAATAGATGAAAATACAACTATTGTGATAAATAAACAATGCTTCTTTATGAATCTCAAATAAGTATAAGACCACTATGCTCAGATTTGCTATTATGACATGTACAATGCATATTTGTGACATTTTTGACAAAATGCATGTCATGGCTAGTAGGGTTCCCATCAAGCCACTGAGAATATTTTTTCATTACTAACTTTGGTTTTATCATTTTCGAAAGTTTCATGAAGTTTTAGGCAGTTGCTTGAGTCTTGCTGCTGAAAAAGTAGCACAGAATCCAAGGTCATTGGCTCAGAACTAGCTGAAAAAGTCCACATTTTCTAGTATTCCCTTGTTGTGAGAGCGACTAAAAGGCCTGAGTCACATGCATGGCTTTTCATGGGAGTGGATGGAGGTCCAGATCAGTGAAATGTCAAATTTCCTCAAGGGTTTCTCACCTGGAAGGTTTATTTGCCTGCTCAAGGTTAAGTAGCATGTGTGACAGGTTATATTGGTTTGACTTTTTTGGTTCCACTTCCTTAGCTATACATGGGAGTTGAATCATATCGCAGTAGCCTCTCATCACATGTTTACTCCAACGAACCAGTTAACTTGGGTAAATGTGGGGGGAGGGTATTACATTCATGTTGAGAAAGTTTGATAAAGACATGTCAAGGTTTGGCAACTGCAACTGAAAAATGTCCCAAAAGATGATTTATGAGTATAGAGATATCGTAAACCTTGCAAAATTATCCTTGACCAACCCTTGATAGCCTTCATGTCAACATGATTTTTCTTCTTTTGATATCTCCTCACAGCTGAAATCCAAACTTTGAAAAGTTCAAAACTAAACTAATGCAACACAAAAAGCTCAACCAAAGTTAGGAGAACATAGAATAAATAACCCTCTCAGAGTCTCTTAGAATATGAGTAAGTTTATTTTTCTTACAAACGTAAAAGGCCATATAAGTAGTCACTCGCTAAAATCAAATTGCGAAATTGATCAAAAGTAGTGAGCATACATGAAAATAAGTAATTTAGAGCTTGCAATCTACAAATCAATATTTTTTTTATTTTTTACACTATAAGGACCAATAGATTTTCTCATCCCAGCAATTCAAAATAACGTTACAACATGAAATTCCTGAGTATGAATTTAAATATCCACAGGAATTTTATATATAATTAAAAGTGTTGATTTGATTGTAAAATAAAAAGAAAAAAAAACTAATTGAATGTTTTATAAAATATATTGTTTTACGGAATATAATTATTTTAAAGGAAAAAATGAAAACCAATCAAAATTATAAGAACACATAGTAAATAATACCTTCAAGTGATATTACTTCTTGTTCGTTACAACTGGAATATGAAACCATAATGGTGGAGATTGCTTTGACAATGGAATCAAAATAGGGCTCATGTGGATGTTGAATAATTCCCAAACTACATTGTAAGTTGTAAGTAAAGAGGAGG
>APFE031483080.1:6936-46224 GCA_000404065.3 Pinus taeda
CAGGAGGCGCCGCAGGAAACGCCATAGGAGGCGCCGCAGGAAACGCCATAGGAGGCGCCGCAGGAGATGCCACAGAAGGCGCCGCAGGAGACGACACAGAAGGCGCCGCAGGAGACGACACAGAAGGTGCCGCAGGAGATGGCATAGGAGGCGCCACAGGAGACACCACAGGAGGCGCCGCAGGAGACGCCACAGGAAGCGCCGCAGGAGACGCCGCAGGAGGCGCCACAGGAGACGCCGCAGGAGGCGCCGCAGGAGACGCCGCAGGAGGCGCAACAGGAGACGCCACAGAAGGTGTTCTGGTTTTAGTTTTCTATTATTGTGGATCTGGTTATCTGGGTGAATTACTGGTACTTGATGATCATTTGATATTTATGGATCCAGTTTGAAAGTTTATGAAAAGTGGTCCTTGAAAGAAAAGAAGTAGGGGGTTGTAGCTCCCTTCCAGGAGAGACTGGAAAACGAGAGAGAGTTGTAGCTCTCTGCAGGTTGCAGCCTGCGTACTGGTAAAGGACTGCACCAGTACAAGACCATTGTAAAAGGAGTTTCTAATTTGAAAGAAGATAGAGACATATTGCAGCAGGTGGTTTTCACCCACATTGGGTTTCCACCTTATATCTGGTGTTCTTTGATGTGACTGTCTGTTTTTCTTGTTCATGCTCATTGTTTTATGGTACTGATATGCAAAAATAATTCAAAGTATAAATAAGGAAGAATTGTTAAAAGGACTAGATAATACTGATTCACCCCCCCTCTCAGTATTATTTTCAACATTCCGATCATGTTTATGCGAGACTATTTATGCCACTGTGGTTTAGTAGGATTCATGAGATCGTCCTTATCACTACAATTATGAATGTGCTTTTCTTCCAACGAGATCTTCTCTGCCATAATGAGACTGTATCATTGTGCCACTATAATTATCTGAGGTATCTGCACCCTTGTCTGAGATTCCTGCAATATTGCACTTGTTTGAGATTCATGTAATCCTGCACTTCTCTAAGATTCATTGTGCCATCCGAAATCTGTACTTTCTATGTCATCCGAAATTGCAAAGTAATCTGATTTTTTGTGCTTCATGGACCTCTTGTACCCATCCGCAGTTGCAAAGAATTGTTCGAAAATCTGACTGTAATTATGAACTTTACATGCCTATTTATAGTGGTTTGACCTTGTATTTGAGCCGACATGACCAAGTGAACTGTTGTGTCATTTATATGAGCTGACATGTCATCTTTTAGTTTTTTAATTCATTTTCAAGATGACATGAAGTTTTCTTCATCGTTTTGCTTGTAGTCTTCTTTGTTGAAGAATGGTGCTTCTCTTAGAGGGCTTCTTGACACTAGGTTGACTCATGTACATTACATTAATTCTCATAGAGAGATATTTAACATAATATTGACTCTTTGACTTTCCTAGACCTACAGAATGAGCAAGAAACTCATTCATTTAATTTTATAAAAAAAAATCTTTCGTTTTTCTTGACAAGTAAAAAGATCAAGATTACATTGACAAATATTGAACCTAGTTACACTTTTCTTCAACAGTATGTATAACAAAACTAAAATAAAATAATAATACTTATCCTTCATCAGTCCTTAATTTTTCCTTTTTTCTTTCTGTACACACATCGGATTGGTTGCCACACCCGAAAAGCACCCAATTCCTTTGCTTCTCTTCAATCATGTGCACATACACACAATGTACATCACAATATGTAAATCCACACATGACGTACAACACCACACAATACATACACCCACACCCGACACACAACACAACACATACACATACACCTGGTGTACAACACAACACATACACCTACATCCAGTGTACAACACAATACATATACGTACAAAAAGTACAAGGCAATGAATACACATGCTGCAATACCACGACTACATAATGCACATACATAGTATCGCATGCTCGCAACACAACATGTATGACAATCACATAATATGACATGTACACAGTACCACCTATACACAACGCCACATGTACATGGCACCATCTGCACAACGTGTACACAATGCCACATGTACACCGCACCACATGTACAACTTGTACACAATACCACATGTACACAGCACCACATGCACAACATGTACATGACACCACATGTACACAGTGCCACATGCATGACATGTATATAGCACCACCTTCACACAACACCACATGTACAACATGTACACATCACTACATGCACACAACAACACATGTAAAATCATGCACACAACACCATATGTACATAGCACCACATGTACAACATGCACACAACACCATATGTACATAGAACTACATATATAACATGTACATAGCACCATATGTACACAACGCTGCATATCCAACATGCGCACAACACCGCATATCCATCATGCACACAATACAATTTGTAGATAGCACAACATATCCAACATGTACATATCACTATCTATACCCATCACCGCATATGGAATATACACACAACACCATATATACAACATGCACTCAACACCATAGGTATAGTCATTGAATATACAATATGCACAACATATACACAACAATAAGAATGCACATCCAAAACCACACTATCTCTTCCAAGAAATCTTGTTTCCAGTGTCTCTCTGCCATTCATGTTTATCCTAGCATGTCATGGATCACGTTTTTTTCATTCCGTTGATGTATCTCTCAGCATTTAACTTGTCCATAACATAAACATAGGCATGTTATAAACACATAATATCAACTCATATACACATGATACTGACCTCATAAATTTTTTGAGGTTACTCTTCCCACATGATTCTTCATATACCAGGAACCTCTTTCATTCCCTTCACCTGCATAAGAAATCATTCCTCCATAGAAAAATCCTTGACAACCCTATCAGATAGTGACATAGATACATACATAGATACACATATATAAACATTAGCATAAAACAATCATGATCCCGCCAGAAAACAATATACATACATACATAAATACATATAAATATTAACATTAAACAATCATGATCCGTGATGACCCTGTCAGACATGACATACATGTATACATATATAGACATCAGCATAATCATGATCACTACATAATTACCAGATATCATAAGGTCAAGGTTAAGAGAACTCCCTTTATATGTTTTCAACATGCACAACATTGAGAACAACAATTCCTAGCATAGCCAAGGCATCTGACACCTCAAGTCCATTTACTTTACCTCTCTTGATTACTTTTCTCATGATTGTCCTGCCATCATCCATTTACACCAGTGGGCCCAACTAATCCAATTGATTGTCATACTCTTGCCTTAAACTTCCCTTATAGATGCACTGAGCTTCATCTGAGTCTTAGATTTTCTACTAGATTTCATTCAACTCTCCTCGAGCTCCACTAACTTTCTTCTTTCCCAACCAATTCCCAAGACCCTCAAACATAAAAGGAAAGAACAAGAAGCAGACCATGAAAACCAATAACAATACGACATCACAAACAAAGTGGTATGGCCATATACTAGACATAAACAAACCGAAAATCAAGTGCAAATGAATCGCAAAAGACCAAAAACACAAGACTAACAACAAACACCATGAATCAATCCCCATGGTTCTGAAATCCTCCAAGGGAAACCCCAAGTTAAGCCTTCTTCACGACTTCATGAAAGTCTATTTTTCTATGCAATCCCTTGCATCATACTTCCATAAACACATAATTGTCAGTGCATAAATAAACATAACAATACACCATTTATCTTACCTTGTTATGTCAAGCACGTTGCCTTATATTTGAACACATATGTGCATGTTTGAAGTGACTCCAATTCCCTTGACAGATCTAGCTATAACTAGACACGAGGTATTATACTTATCAAATACATGTCCATGAATATATCACATATCAACATAATTTCAGGCAAATCAAGGTTAAGAAGACTTCCTGTATGCAAAACACTCATTCATTTGGAATTGCAGTTTACAAACATAGCCAAAGGATTCTTACCCAATTCCTTTATTTTACCTTTACCTTGCTGCAATTGAGTCTTACTATGTACTGTCACATCACCCAATGGATAGTTATAT
Organism: Pinus taeda; assembly: GCA_000404065.3. NCBI lineage: Eukaryota > Viridiplantae > Streptophyta > Pinopsida > Pinales > Pinaceae > Pinus > Pinus taeda. Next base: position 10,995 of record APFE031483080.1, read on the forward strand.
AAACAAATCAATTATTACCTTGTCATGCTAATACCAAGCCTGTTTCTTGCAATTGTTAACACATGTCGATCACATGTTCCAAAGATCAAGGCAACATATATATTATTTGGAAATAAACCTTCACCACGTCTAACAACCATGTCATAATCAAAATCAACTCACATTCATCAGTCATAATACATAATGTTATACTTAAGTACATATCATCTATTTCAACACATATGTGTTAGTATGACCATCTTAAAACAAGATCATTTCTTCATGCAATCTTGCAGACACATACTCATATCATGCAATTAATCAAACATTCAAACAAACTATAAACATGCCACGTTAGATAAATCAACTAGATGACATAATAGACACCAAACACTCAAACACAAAATAGACGACATAATCACACAATCAAGGACAAAATATACGACATAAGAAAATTGATACCTTATTGTATCTCAAGGGAGGCTATCTTGTCTGCACAATCAAGCTATATTAGCACGACATAACTTCATAACATATCAACTCAACCATAAATAAGGTCATGATATCCATAACAATAACTAGCTAACATGTTCACATTATAAAATCATAAATAATTATCATTCATGCATAACAATCACATATACAAAGTAAGTCTAGATTAGTACAATGCAATATCACAAATATGTCTACTCATACCTAAATGTCATAACCCTAACCATCTACATAGGCCAATAAAATTTAGCATGATACATATAACATCAAGATCTTAGTTGCAATAACCCTAATCATCAAGTTAACTAACATATAACAACAAGAAGTTAACATATAACATACTCATCAACAACATATAGCATAATCATCAAGTTAACTATCATATAAAAATCAACAAGTTAACATATAACATAATCATCAAGTTAACTAACATAAAAACAATAACAACAATGCATTGACTATATGATCACATTGATTCACTAGAAACTACCATGCATGTAACCACAACAACAATAAAATGACAAACATATATATAACCCTAATGCATATAACAATCCATTAATTAACATACATGCATGCCAAACATACAATACATGTATGATGACCTTCTCTTACCCCAAAGTTTAGTGTTGAAACCTCACTCTGATGGTTTGCATCTCATGCTCTATCTTAATCAACGCATTAGAATCATAACATAATAACTACGTTATGATCACATAACTACATACAATGACCTCACAATGCATATCTAACCTATTATGCATGCATAACCATAACCATAATAATGCATGCACAATAACCTATAGACACTGAAATGCATAACAAATGCATATACAACTAACATGAATTCATGACAAACACATCCCAACAACAACATCATCAACTCCTACATGGAAACACAATTGCGACAATGACCACTACCATGCATACATAACATGCACATATACAACCTACATGCATGCATGACAAACACACTTCGCCCATCCAGTCCAAGGGTTGAACCATGTCTAATACCACTTTGTAGTATCATATATGACCCAAAGAGAGTGCAACCTGCTCTAACACCACTTTGCAACAACCTCATCCCACATCTATCCAAGTAACAGGCCAACCAAGGTAAATATATGATGAGTGGCCACTATAATGGGATTCAACCTCTTAAGCCACCTTAAGGAAGTGGAATTGTTGGAAGCACACCATGCATACCTTCCACATCAACAATAGAATTCCTAGGAGCCATCCCAACCACTTAGGTAACCATCCCCTTAGACCAACTAAAGTTTTAGTGTATCAAATCCTTGGATGCTCCCTTGATATGGATAAGGGTTCATCTGGGAGGCTCCAACGGAGATTCTAGGGAGTTTTTCCCAATTGTTTGCCTGCGACTCTGAGATTTGTGCCACGTTTTTAGGCCCAGAGCCCAGATCACTGCCCATAACTCAATGACAAGTTCAAAAATGAAATTTCATAGGGGAACAAAGATGCATTTGTAAAAACATCAACAAGGATCATACTAGACCCCTACTAGCCTGTTGACGGTGTTGGACCCACCAACATTTAGGGGATCACCATGGTATGAAGTCCCAACTAGACCTCACATTGTTTGGTGTGGGAGTTCCATCTGGTATGATGGTTTGGTTGCCATTATCTTAAGGATTTGCCTCAACTCTTGCTTGTTAGCACAGAAGAGTGGTTTGCTTTGTCTTCGAGAAGTGAGGTTCGCGTGCTTGGTGAGTGTAAGTGTACTTATGTTAATGGTTCTTTCACTATGAGGGGAATAAGTTGAAGTTGGGTTCTAGGTTGAAAAGGATCAGTCTCAACTCGGATAAGAGCACACAACACAAAGGACATACACGGATTCGAGTGGAGCGGTCCACTCGGATGTGCAGTCACAACATACAAGACATGATAACACGTACACCACTCACGGATCAGTTCGAATGAGTGCAATGATTGTTACAACAAGGTTCATGTGAAAGGTCTTTCTCGTGTCTAGAAGAGCAGTCAACACGGATGGGATAGCATTAACAACATATACAGCACTATCTTTTTTAACAAAGTATTTTCTTCAGTATTAGGTATCTCTAGTTTTGGAAGACTGGCTGAGGCTGTGGTTCTTTTCTGATATGGATAGAAAGCATTTATTTCTGGAAGAGGTATCACAGGTTGCTTACCTTGTTGTACTGACTGTTTTGATTATGAGCTTTTAGATTCATTTTCTGACTCATCCAATGTTTTGCTGGTGACTTCGGTGTCACTTTCTTCTTCACTATGCATTACAATAAGTGAATTAGTTCAGATGTAGAACATAGGTTAAAGCAACATGCATTACAAGTGTTAAAGATCAGTCTTACAACAAATACAATACATGTGTGAAAACGTGCTAGACTGTTGATAGACTTCAGAATTAAGCGAAAGTTCCAAGACACATCATTACACCATACATCACTAACCCCATCAGCGGGGCGTTGGAGCCACTACTTACTCCTCAAAGAAAAGATACAAAATCTCTTGGCTATGTGGGAGGAGCTGAGGTAAAATTTCCTTTCATGTACAAATGAGGGGGGTATTTATAGCCAAGGGTGAAATTGACCCTTGTGGTTGTTTGACTACCCTCATGACCGTTCGAATTCCATGACTTTTCGACTTACATGACTCTATGTTCAACAAGTGGGTCTCTTGGACTTCCATGTTACATCACATTGATTGAAATCAAGCCCATAGTGGAGATGTGGGCAACATGACTCATGACTTGACTCGACATGACTTGACATGACAATGCTTGTACATTTGTGATGTTACTGCTAGAGTGCATGTCGAGCAACATTGTTGTTTAGTGATGGATGTCTTCATGGTGTGCCATAGCTTCACCTCCACATGGCGAAGTGCGTGGAGACTTCGATGGTCCTTGGTTCGCTTGATGAAGATTTAACATGTTGTTCCTTGCTTTCATGCTCGAAGGCTTGACAGGCTCACTTGTTTGCGAAGGTGCATGTTCATCAAGTTTGTCCGCTTTGCATGATTCATTCATTCGTCCGTTGGTGAAACTGTCTGTCTGCATGTGCTCCCTTCGTTCATCCTGTTCGTCGTCTTGTCATGTTCGTTGGTGTACTTGTACCTGCAGTAACTCATGACAAGATGAAATCAAATCCAAAACCTCCGAGTCTACCATGACACATGATCATTCGAGTGCGGGTGACCAAGAGAGGTAGCAAGGCTGTGATGTGGGATGATGGCTCCGGGCAACTGCTGATGAAAATTGCGCAAGAGTCACTGAGAGATGGAGACAGGCGATTTTAGTTGACAACAACTATTTGCAAGGTCTAGCTCGGCTGGGAGGCAAAATAGTGCAAATTTTGGTCAGCAAAATCTGGGTTCTAAGAGGGCAAGGAAGGCATGCTCTGCGCATTTTCTAGAACGAACAGTCAACAGGGGCTGGAGAGCCAAATTTGTGCAACTTTCCATAGGAACAAGTTGGGATGCATGAAGGGTCAGCAGGCAAGGATTGTGCAGTTTTTCTAGGGAATCGCCTAGGAGACTGGCAGCTAGATCTGCGCAATTCCCAGAGGGAACTACCAGTTGGATGTTGGGTCACTAGTAACCAGAACTGTGCAATTCCCAGAGGGAACTGCTAGTTATCTACAGGGGTCACTGGCAGGAAAAATTACGCAATTCTTGGAGGGAAATGGAAGCAAAAACTGATCAATTCCTAGAGGGAATTGGCAGATGGATGCTCAATCACTAGCAACAAAAATTGCATAATTCCTAGAGGGAACAAGTTGTCTGCTGTTGGGAGCTGCTGGTTGGGAAAAATGTATTGAGGCTGGGAGGCTAGCCTGCTGATCATCTCTACACAATTTTTGAGCTAAGCTGATTGATGGACAGTAGAAGGCCTGCTCATGAGAATTGTGAAATTTCTGAGATGAACAGTGGGTTGACTATCTAGGTGATTCACTGGGAAAACTGCATAATTTTCTAAAGGAGACAGGGACGGGCACTTGGTGTCTATCTAGCCTATCTGCACAATTCCCTCAATCAGTTGAATGGGTGAGGTTGATGGCCTCTACGCAAATTTTGAGGGGAGTTAGTCTCGGAGTGACTGTCGAGTCCAATTGTCTAGGTGGCCCGCATGATAGTTGACTGATTTTCTTGCGGGTAGTGCATATTGAAAGGACTAGCTTGGTGCTTCTACGCTTCTTTGGTTGACAGTCGATCGAGTCAAAAGGCGGGTGATTGTCTAGTTGTCAGTGAGGAGTCTGGTTGTGAGAACTTCAACAAAATTACTAAGTGTGTGAATAGTCGAAAGATGCATAGGTGATCATATGAACACACACTTGCATGACTTGACGATGAAAAGACCAAACCATCTAGATACACATGTTCAACATGACTGACCGATGGTGCAAGCAACAAGAGTGACACTCGTGATTGATCATTCATGATCGAGACAACGCTTGTGCGATAGTGAGCGTGACTCCATGTGTGAGTGCGACAAATTCTTTCAAGGTGAACACAACAAACACATACGAAGCAAAGATTTTGAGCATAACCAGAACACAGTTGCAAGCATGACTTGGTCATCAACGTGCAGAGACTTGGATGTAATGAACAAGCAAGGCGAATGTAAAGACTCACACGAGCTCACGGATTGAACCCGAGTGTGTGCAATCATCAAGTGTGACTCTTCAGGGAGGCCCCGAAATTGGTGCAGGCCAAAATTTTGGAGGGTGGTTGTAGCCGCTACAACACTTGGCAGCACACTGGTAGAACTCCAGCTTCTCTTTTTTGGTTCATTGCTAGCACAGGGACTTGGTCTTTCAGGGAGTATTGAATCAATGTGCAGGTTACTTTAGTTTTCCTACTTGCCCCATGGACATACATGGTTCACCCTTTTTCAAGTCAGTCAAACACAATCAAATGTCTTAGACCTTAGTGTTTTGAATTCGGGAAGGGTAGTTTAGTTCGCGAGTTGAATATTTTCAAAGTATAAGTTTTCATCTCTGGTGTTGTTTTGCTGCCAACAGACCTGGATAGTACCCCAATGGAGTCATTCAGGAACACACATATTGCTCCACTTCTAGCGAGACTGGTCAATACCCTGGTGGAGTTGCATGTTTTACCTCTTTATGCAGGAAGCCTTTATCTTCTTTCGCCTTTGTATTTTTTAAGAGAACTCTGCATAGGCACTTATTTATTTTTGGGGTGGAAGAGGGATCTTGACTTATTGAGAGCATAAGAGGTTGTTCCTTCAAAGAATCATATAAGACCTCTAACATAGGTTTGCTCGTTTAGGTTTTTCCCCTTCTCCATTTCTACTATTTAGAGTAGCTTAAACACACAGAGAAAAAAGCTGAGTATAGGCATGGGGCTTCACAGTGTGGACAAAAGTTCATGGTTGGACCAAAGCTTCCCTTACAGACAGTTCGTATTTTCCATCAAGACTTCATCGACCGAAGGTTGTAACCAAGCACAGAGAAACTGGACACAAGACAGGCCAAGTGCTGCAGTGTCACAAGTCTCTTCAAATTTCAGCCACCTACTCTATTCAAAATCAAGAATGTAGTAGTTGGCAACACTTATTTCCAGAAACAAAAATAGTAATATATCAAACAAACAAAATGAACGTGAACAAAAATAGTAAGAAGGATCAAACAAAGTGAAAGCAAAGATAATAAGAAAAAAAAACCAAATGAAACAACAAGCAGCAAGAAAACTATGTACATGGCACGGGCGCGACCCGACCTACTGAAACTAGTGTTTGAGGACTTGTCCATTGACAGGAAGATTATCAATCCTCTTGTCAAGTGATTGCAAATGATACATGTGTGAGCCAAGTTTCTCGTACACCAGTGCCAGTCCATCGGGCTCCGCTATCGGAACCTAGTGGCATTCTAGAAGACCTATAAGTGAAGACAACACCACTGTTTTAGGTACTGTGCGCAACATGGGCTCGGATGATGGCATGAGGTAGTTGTTTTTATTCTGGGAAGGGTTTAAGTTTCTTAAGTCAATGCGTAAGCAGATCCTCTGAGATTTCTTATGTGCAGGATTTAAATTAGGAAACTAAGTATGATGATGAACTTTGCAAGTAATCCAAACACTTAAAATGTTAGTCAATCTTTTCGGCACAAACAACATGTATGTGTTACTTGTTCTTTGCTACAATGGCTTGTATCCTCCTTTACCTGGAATCTCATGTTAGATTTCTCTCGTGTAATGGGTACTGAGGTCATCATCTACTCGTGCAGAACCATCTCAATATTGTTCGATCAAGTGGTCAACAATTGATTGCTGCTGCAGTGTGTAACTTGTACCAAGATTGGCCATCTTCGGATCATGGTGGGTTCCCAGGTTGCTCTATTCATTCATGATGTTGGTCCTTCGTGTGTTCAGCACGAGTGCTTCAACATCATAGTTTGTGACTTCGGACTTCAAAAAACTTGAAATCATGCATGGTTCATTATTTTGGATGACTGAAATATACTCTTTCCTTAAGCCATCATGTGTTCCTGATTTGTCAAGACTCATGGCCCACAGCTTGTCTGTACATGGACCGTTTGGCGTGTTGGTACTGCTGCTACTATTATTGTTGCTACTACTGCTACTATCAGAAAAATAAACTATACAAGTTTCATTATCATCAGTTGGGTGAGGAAGGAGTCCCAACTGATTTCCTCATGAGGTTGGGGTTGGCCGTGCAAGATAACACTCAAATGTATTTTCCAGGAAGCATTTTCCAAACATGAGTTCTACGAAGGCCAATGGTTAATGCTCGCCATTGAGGGGAGTGACATTATGTTTCATATACCTCTCTGATAACACCCAAATTTGGTTGCATCTGCCCTTGTACAAAAGCCACATGTGAGACCAGTCTGTAGCAAAATATCAATCTAGCTTGCTGGACCAGTCTCTGCTGAGTAGCAGGGCATATGCTTTTGGTATGTCCACAACAAATATGTTGATGCATTGGTGGAATCGACTATCATGGGATAGCTGTATGATCACATCTCGTAGTTCACCAAAGGCTAGTACTAATGTTTGATTGAGTTGGATGATTTTGGCGGATGTTTCCCTCCATCGTGCATTGATCTTCTTAACAATGGAGAGTGGCATGACATTGGCCATCATGCTAGAATCAACCAAGCAATTATGGACATTGTAGTTGAAAACTTTGAATGAAAGTAGGAATGGGGGGGCAACATGAGTTTGCTTCTCCCATCTAGAGTGTAATGAGCACAATGGATAGTGATCCAGGAGGTATGCTTGCTCCCTTGCTGGTGGAGGCTGCGTTGTCAATTGTTGTTTGTCCCAATGCACACAGCAGGATATCTCGTTAACTATAGTCTTTGGCTAGCTCGAACAAATTGATGTTCACACGAATTTACTTCATGTCATCGACTATGTTGTAATTTAGAGGTGGTAGACTCATTGAGGTGTTCAGGGTGGAACGAATGTTCGTGCTGTCCGGTAGAGGGTTTTGCAACTTGCTGCCTATGGACGTACTCTTATCTGTTGTTGTCTTCCCAGACTTGTTTTGTGTTTGTTGCTTTGAGGCAGCTAGTGGGTCGGCCTTCTTTATCAGATGTCTCACCTTCTCTTGCATCCCCTCAAGTGTAGGGGGAGCCCCTTTACTCCTAATATGGTAACGATCGTTTTGCTTTTGGGGTTGCTTCTCAGTGTTCGTCTTTGAGATTACTTGAGAGCACTAATATGAGTTCACCACATGCCCAGAACTTGGTGCTTCATTAGGTGCAACCTCTTGATTATCATCACTGTCTTCTGATTGATCCTGTATGTCACCATTCGCATCGAGTGTATGAGTACAGATGGAGCTAACAACTTGCTTCCAATCTAAACAAGAGTTCTCGGGGTGAAATTATTCATGGAAGGAGCAATACTTAGGGTTAGTGCATTGATCGAGTTGGAACATTTGGCTTCTGTACAAATTTGGAATCAAACTGGTTGTTGCTTGATGAGTTGGTTGATTAACTACTTTCCTATCTATGTCTAGGTGGATGACTGTTCACAAATGTGTTTGTCTTCCGTTGCTTGAGTTTGGACATTTCGGTGGTCAATTTCTTGACAAGGCAAGTGAGGGTCTCAATGTTAGTTACTTCCTTGTCTTTGCCCTTGCTCACCATTTCTTGGGGATTTCTGCTCGCATCCTTGGAGTCTTTCATTGATTCGTCATCCTTGATGACCCCAATGGCATGCAAATATTTCTCAATGGCAATAGCCTCTTCACATCTTTCTAAAAGTGTTGGATTCTTAGCTCGCTTAATGAACTGCAAAATGGTGGTTGGCAGTGCAAACGTGTAATAGTCGACAGTGATGGAGTCACGAGGTTTGGTGTCTGTTGCAAACTTGTTCAAAATACGCATAAACATATTATTGAAATATTTCACTTTCTCTTTTCCTTCCATCTTGAGGCTTCCCAATTCTTTGAGTAGCATGGCTGGGGTCTTATCATCAACACACTTTGCAAGGAACATATGTTTTAAAGAACCCGAGTTCTGTATGGAATTGGGTGGAAGGCTGTGATACCAAGTAGTTGCACGGACTTCCAAGGTAAATGGAAACAATCTACATGCTACGTCATCATAACGTACCTCAAGGGTCTATAGATGTAGGTAGAAGTTGTCTAAATGGTTGTTGGGCATGGAATCCCCCCAAGGCATGTTTTGGGGCTCAAAGCCCACATTTTGACCAAATGATGTTGTAAAGCTCCATGAAGTATGGGCGTGAGGCGCAGAAGTAGGTTAGAGTCATAGGGTTTTCTGCCCTAAGTTTTGTAATGTAATGTCGGGCTACCCATGGTCCATGGACCATGGAAGGATATAAATAGAGCAAGGCTCTAGGTTGTAGAAGATAGATCTAAGTGAAGGATGAATAGATACTCAAGGAAAGAATGAGTCTAAGTGCGTAAGTGTGTTCTGGGTCATAGGATAGGAGAAGGCTCTATAGCTGAGTGCGCAAAGGCCTATTAGTTCGCAGCTGAGTGTGTGGACCCCTGCAGTTGAGTGCGCAAGGCGAAGTCAAGTCTGTAACCAAATGAGAGAATAATAAAGAGAAATTTGATCTAAATTCTGTGTATTTGTTCTTGAATTATTACATGTTTGATATCAATTGCAATTGTATGGTTTATTTACTGTGCACACTTGTATGAATGATTTATATTGCTAAGTAGACTTTACACATGCAAATAAGCTAAGCTAATCAACTAATGGTGGAATATTGGTAAGATCTTGAGTAATAGTAGCATTCGCCCCCGAGTAGGGCTGCGTGAAGGCATCATCTTAGGCTGCGAGGTATAGATAAGTGTGCGTAGCGACGTGCGTGCAAGGTTGAACCGCGGACCACTTGAATTCATCAGACATCTCCAGGGTGTGGAAACCTGGTTCTAGCACCCTCCCATACTACTTTGGGTGAGACCTCAGCCCGCGCAAGGCGAAGTCGAGTTTGTAACCAAATGAGAGAATAATAAAGAGAAGTTTGATCTAAATTTTGTGTATCTGTTCTTGAATTATTACATGTTTGATATCAATTGCAATTGTATGGTTTATTTACTGTGCACACTTGTATGAATGATTTATATTGCTAAGTAGACTTTACACATGCAAATAAGCTAAGCTAATAAACTAATGGTGGAATATTGGTAAGAGCTTGAGTAATAGTAGCATTCGCCCCCGAGTAGGGCTGCGCGAAGGCATCATCTTAGGCTACGAGGTATAGATAAGTGCGCGTAGCGATGTGCGTGCAAGGTTGAACCGCAGACCACTTGAATTCATCAGACATCTCCAGGGTGTGGAAACCTGGTTCTAGCACCCTCCCATACTACTTTGGGTGAGACCTCAGCCCGCGCACCGCAGATTGTTGCAGAAAGGGCTAGTAGTACTAGGATTTGTTTTGCTATTTAACTCTGAACCTGGGTCAGGCCCCGTCAAGCCAACAAATGGTTCCGTTGCTGAGACCGGGATCTGCCTAAGAGATGTCTGATGTTAGATCATTGGAATCCAAAAAAGAAAGAAGTTGAGAATTGGTTGGATCGGAAGATTCACGAGTTCGAGATGCAGGAAAATAGGAATCCATGGTTATCAGAAGAAAAGTAGCTGGACTGCTATCTGTATACAGAAATCCATGAAATATTCTTTACATCCTTCCCAACTGAGTTGTATGAATGGATCGTGAAGTTAGCAAACAGTCAAGGGAGGTGCAGACTTGAAAAACCTATTGTGTGGACCCCAGAATTGGTGTGCAGGTTGGAAGCATCACAAGATAAGATCGCGCGCGTAGTGGATCACTGACTCGACAGAATTATTGGAGCATTTATCACTGAGTTTGTGGTAGACACGACAGTTAGCTATAGCAAGGCAGAGCGACACTTCCTCAAAGGATCGTGCGGTAAGTATGTTAAATCCTTGAACACTTGGATTAATATGCTATTGTGTGAAAAATGGGTGATGTGAGTAAATTGATGTTTGGGGCTACGCGAAGCAGAAAAATCTATAGAGGCAAAGGAAGTATAGATCTAGGAACCAGCCCCTTGATTTCACCTCAGCAAGAAAGCAAGGAAGAGCTCGCGAAGGTCTCCCTAAGAAGTAAGGTTAACTTGATAAGGCAGTGAATTCCGCGCACACCACTCCAATCCACACTACTGCCAGTTTCACCAGTTTCAACTTCACCTTCGCCCACACCACCTCCGTAACCACCACGAAGCATTACGGCAAGCGCAATTAAGTTACTTGTATTCAAGGAGTAGGAAGCAAAGACCTGGACCAGTTTTGGTTTGCGATAAAGGCTGTATGGGAAGCGCAGGGGGTCACAAACAACAATGAAAGAAGGCAACACTGGTTAGTGCTCTGCAAGATCACACCCTGACATAGTACATCAAACATTCCAATGACCACCCAAATGTAGGAATTGCGGATATCCAAGCAGTGCTAGATAAGGAATTTAGCAGGCTGAAGTCGGAGGAACAGTTAGTCATCGGGTTTAAAGAAATTGCAATGCTGCCAAGAGAAACCACATGGGATCTAGATAAGAGGTTTAAGTGTAAAGAAAACATGACACTGACAGATGGACAACACGTCACGTGGTTGTAGCATTGTTAACACCGCACCTACAGAACACGTTGACGCAACAAAAGCTCACTATCCAAGCCGAGGCCCTAGAAGTTACGATGAGGGTACATGGAACCTCGTTGCAAGATACCAACCTGGGAGTTCAACAGATCCATGCACAATTTCAAAACTTATGTTTCGAGATGCAGAGTTTGAAACAGGACAAGACAGCTCACTTGGAAGCACACGAAGAGGTATGGTGTGTAAAACGTAAGGGCCAGGGGCATGACAAGGACCATTGTCTAGTCTTCGCGAACTACCTAGTGGGAGGACGGTTGATGCCACTAAGACTGGAGGTGCAAGCAGGACCCAGCATGGCACCTGCACTATGGTGTGTGATTTTTTAGATTGGAGGGAAGCACACAACAGATAACTGCCACCTATTGCAGAAGTATACACAAAACTCTCAGTAGTTGTTTTGTAATTTTTGCAGATCAGTAGGTCACGATTATCGTACCTGTCAAAGTTATGACCTAATGATGGATCAGACTCCCTACTACCGATTTCAAACCAAGACATGGGATTTTGATTAGAATGCAGGGCCAGCGCGCAATGGATTTCAGGGGTGCGGACGAGGTCGAGGTGGAATGGGACCAGGAAGAGATTGAGTACAGTTAATATGTTACAACTGCGAAGGACTGGGACACTATGCCCAAGATTGCACAAATCCAAGGCATACCTCATGTGTGTATTATGTGATGTTTGATCATGAAGCAGAGGACTATCCCACACTGATAGCAATACTGTGCAACAAGGGGACACTTCCAACTCCCCCGGCGCAGAACCTACAGATGATGAGGTCTGAACCGTGCGAGTAGGACCCAAGCGTAAATATAGTACTTCAGAGTGGGATCACAATAGGCGATGGCAAAGGAAAGCAACCCAAGGAAACCCCCTGAGTGTGCAAGGCTCCCACAAAGGAACCCGAATTAAACTTAGAACGTGCCAAGGAAGCCTTCATGGAGGCAAAGAAGAGCTTCGTAGAGGCCTCCACCTCAAGAAGCAAAGACCAACTAGAGTCTGAGTTGGACCCATCAATGCTTACTACTTTCTTGGAGACGTGTATGAAGTTTTTGTGCCATAGTAAGGTGGTAAGGGAACTACAAGATCTCATTACTAGATGCACTAGGACCATGCCTGGAGAACCCCGCGTAGTCCAAAAACTAGGAAAGCACGCAATGTGAACAGGGAGGGAAATGAGGCTGACTGCGCAAATCAGAGAATATGAAATGGATCAAGTGATTTTAGATCTAGGGTCGGACACAAATGTCTTGCCAAAACAGACATGGGAGCACATGGGTAAGCCTCCTTTGCAATGGTCACCTATCCAACTAAGAATGGTGAATTAGCATAAGATCATACCAATGGGAAGATTGCAAGGAGTTACGATCGATATTGAAGGAGTGATCGCATTAGCAGATTTCGAAATAATAGAAATTATGGATGAAAGTAACCCATACCTCGCACTCTTGGGAATAGATTTGGCTACTGACATGAACAGGGTAATAAATCTAATAAAGCATAAGATGATTTTTGAGAAGAAGTCACTACGCGTAGTGGTCCCTCTGGACCCTATGGAAGGATCACGCTAACAGAGCCGGTGCGTGACTATGATAGTGATGATGAGTTGGATTGCTTTTACTGGATACCTACATGAGAGCAGGAGTGGGTGAACCCCACCGAGGATGGACGAGTCTCTTGGGAGTGCGAAAGCTCCTACACCTCAGAGTGTGACGAAGAAATGGAACGATGGCAGAACTGGCTGCATGACGTAACCACACTCAATTGTAATATGATGACACGGTCATTGAGCTACATTAAAAAAGAGGCTAGGAATTTGCCTACGTATGATGGGCTAAGTAGGGTTGATGACTTCTTGAACATATTCAAAATGGAAGTACCTGAGCCACAGCGGTTCGACGCACTAAAATGGGCATTGCACGATGTACCCGCAAAATGGTGGGGTAAGCATCAGAGAAGTTTTGGGCACTGTCATGACTATAGAAGAATGATGCTGATATGGTTTAGAAAGCCTCAACTGTGGATGGAAGCCAGGTATGATTGAAAAGATAGTCTGCACGCCCACCTCGCCATATGGGTATAGGTGTATTAACTGCAGCTTGCATGAGCGTATACCATCCTCATGATAGGAACCAGGACTAATAAGCAGGAGTGGGCACGATAAGGACACGATCGATGAAGTACGATAATACCACATGCACCGAAGGGTATACACGGAGAGGCCTTTGGCGAAAGATACGAGCTAATGAACACAGTCCACCATGTGAGACGCACTGCTAAGGACCTGCACATACCTGCGGTTTTATGGGCTTATCGAACCATATGCAAAACCTTGACCGCGCGAACATTTTCGAAGCTGAAGTATGAGACAGGGATGCTAATCCATATGAATCATGCAAAGCCTAGTCCGTGCATAGCAGCACCCATAGATATGGTAGCCCCCGAAGCCCAAAACAAAACAATCACACAACCGCAAGATGTAGAACACACAAGACTTAAGGAAGAAATCTGACAGGGAAACCTTAGACTTCGCGAACTTGAAAAAGACTGGATACGACTAAGGGAGAAAAGTGCTTTGATAAATGTAGAGATCATGAAGCTGGAAAATGAAATAAAGGAAGCATTTCTCACGAAACACTGAGGATGGTAAGGCAAGGTGCATACGATCATACTGGTAGGTGGGAGAACTACCGTCGTGCACTGGGTAGCCTGCTGCCATGGTTGGGACCGTATATTGCTAAACGTAGTAATCAGTGTAGCGCGTTGAAAGTGGTAAAGTGCACGATGACGATCACAATAATAACAGCTGTGGATTTTCTGCAAATGATGATGAAGGAAGGGATGAAGCCCCACATGGGTGGTGCGACCACTTGACTAGTTGCAGGAAGAATAGTCTTAGTGCTCCAGGCAGTTGAAAGGGAGTGTGGGACTATAAATTACTCTCCCCGAGAGCTGCGTAATATTGGTGACGCGCATCGAAGCAAAGCATCGCAGGGTCCACTACCGTTCACTAAGGATTACGCTGCCTCGAGGGTTGGCCAGAAAGTGATCGTTGAAATCACTATTCACGATGAGATACCTGACTTGATGCCAAATGGAGCGGGCGATGGGTATTTAAGATGTGATGTATGGGCAAGATTTGGGAAAATCTGCTGCCAAGAAAGCATTAATGGCTCGAAATTGGGGAGAACGCTCGAATTCGAATTCAAAAGACACTATAAAACACAGAGGGTTGGCCAGTGAATAACACTGGGTTATTTGAGAATTGAGCGCTTGAGTAGAGCACTGAGCATTGAGAGCCGAGCGATAATTGAGCCCCTAAGCTTGCAAGTGACCGAATATAGCCTCAATATGATGGCAGCCACTAAGAATGCTTTGGGAATTGGAGAGGTAACCGCCGGCGAGGCCCCACTGATGGAGGATGTTCCAAAAGGCATCGAGGTTGTGGCAGAAATCCCCAAATCACCACGAACACCGAGGCCCAAGAAAGATAAATAAGCAATGGCCTTCATACGCGTGTCCTCGAGAAACCCACTACGCAACAAGCTATCAATGGTAGAAAAAGGGAAAGCTGTCACGATTGACATAGATGAGGAAGAAGAAGATTTGCAGGCTCCAACCAATAGAGCAGAAGAAGATGAACATATGGAGGAGGAGAATCAACCTCTATGCTCTGCAATGAAACAACCCGCGTATGTCCCTCCGCGGAAAGGAAAGGAAAAAGAGTCGAAGGACTTAGACAAAACGAAGAGCTCGCTCCAGATCCCGCTCCTCCCCGATGGCATTGTATTTGAGGGCTTGCACCTAGGCCACATGCCCACCATGAAGTTTGAAGACTGGGACCTCGTTGACAACGAGAATTTCCCGCACCTCGTGACCTGGAATTTTATGGAACAGAATACTGAGGGGGCGATGAGCACATTAGAGCTACGAAAATGGCTTCGTGGTGTGGAAAATGTCGAGTTGCTACACTTGCTATGGATACCACATTTCCACCGCGCACCCATCACAATTTTCGTCATAAGGAAACTGCTCTGCCTGGTGCATGATGGGTATCTATGGCTGGAGGAGCCTATTCCTGTCACAACAAACCTAATTCACAGAATCTCTCGACTCCCCTGTAAAGGAAAGGACCCAAAGAATATAGCTAGGAAAGGTAGGAATTTAGCTCTTGCAGAAGCCATGAAGGCCAAATATAAGTTGGAGAAGAAGAAGAGGGGCTACGCCATCTCCAACATCAAGGACAAAGGCGTGCGCGTAGCTACCCAACTCCTAGCTGACAAAGTTATGAGGAAATGTCACGCTGATGAGGTATTAGCGCTGATGATCACGCTGACCGAGTAGTGCGCGGAGGGGGTCCAGTTCAACTGGGCCACATTCCTCTACAAATAATTTTTTACGAACTATCGTGAAGCCCAGGATCAGGGTAAAACTTTCCACTATGCGTGGTTGCTATTATCCATACTGCTGGTAGCGGGAGAACTATCGAAGGACAGTCAATTCCCCAACATTGACTGGGAGTTATCAGAGGCCACGAAGTATTCTTTGCTCTAGGCCACAAAGGATGCAAGACAGATTCGTGATGCCAAAAGTTTCTAGATACTCATGGAAGCAAGTATCCAGATGTGGATCAATTGAAGGTCATGCCTGTCACCTATGGTGCACAATAGTTTGCAAAGTTTTGCAGATTTCAAAGCTGATATGCATAACATCTATATCAGGGCGCGAAAGGATCCAACGCAGTAGTGGACCAAGCTACCATTCGTAGCCACCGATGATGCGATTTTTACTATCTTGGAGACCTGGTCTCCGAAATGGCACGCCCCAGATTTGGTAGAATTTGAGAAGGCGGCAGCGCAGAAGAAGAAGGATGATGCCAAGCTGTGCATCACACAATTGGCTGATAAAAGGTGACAGGAAAAAACAACAGCTGAGGAAGGGGCAGCGCGAGAAGTGTCACAGAGAGCCACAGAGCAGAAGAAGGTTGCAGAAGCAACAACAGCAGAGGAAGCAACAACACAAGCAGAAGAGGGCCAAGCAACAACCTCAGAGCAAGAGGCAGAGGAAATAGGAATAGTAGAAGGGAGCACCAACCCAGGGGCCGCAACCACACGGTTAAGGTGGCCACACATCACAGAGAGATCAGGCCCAAGGAAGAAGGTCAAGGCCTCGAAGTTGGCTATTGACCCAATCAACTTAACCGAAGGTGATCTCCATGACATCACTGAGGTGGTCCGCGATATCATAGGTGACGCACTCCAAGAGTTCATGCAGGAGCATCACACTGTGTTGGGGGCCCTCAGGGAACATCTACAGGAGTTACAAGAGTGGCCTCCTCAAGAAGGCACGCTATCAACACACGTCGCAGCAAGAACTTCATCCGTGGAACAGATGTTGCTCACAAGGATGGCCAACATAATAATATTGCTCATGTCATCCAATGTGATGGATTAGATTTCGGTTAGCCTCTTGAAAGGCCTTAGCCTTAATCTGACTGCCCTTCCTCGGGAAACGCTATATCAGCTACAGGATGGGATAGGTAGAACTGCGGGCCAGGGAGAGCCGTGCGATCCAAGCTGAGCAAGCAGAAAATAAATATTGAACAACTTAGATTGCAGTGCGGCAAGTTGGTGTTGCAACATCAACATTTGGTGTAGATGGTAGATGACGCTTGTCAACGTGTCTTAGAGCTAGCTATCGTAGCAGATCTACCAGTAGAAGTGTGGATCCACCATTTGGAAACTGGAGTTCACAAGGCCAGACAAGAGGCATCAAAGGTTCAGATGGAGCTGAATCTTCAAATCGCCGAGCTGCAGTTGAAGGCGCAACCTTCCACTCCCCCAGAAGTTCGAGAGTAGCACGCTAGTGCTATTTTAGTGGGATTGACGGAAATTGGAGGTGCAATGTGAGACTGTACCACATTGTTGGAACAAGCATTTGAGGTCCTCACAACTTTGCAGGAGGACTCCAACATCCAGCGCCTGTAGACAGAGGTGTGAGAACTTCATCAGAAATACGACAGTGTCAAAGGAACTATGCAGATAGTAGTCCTCACTCAGTGCCCTGCAAGGATGTAGCAAGCCAAGGCACTGAAGGAACAGGTGGACGCGGCGCGGAATAAGGAGGCAGTTCTCAAAGTGCGAGTCTAGCTGTGGATCGATGAGGCTTTCACGATCACAATACATATTGAAGGAAATTTGGAGCACATACAAGAGATGCACACGTTAATGCAGAGTAGTGCCCCAAACACGGAGGTGTCAGAACAGAGGATGCAATAGATCCAACAAGCAGTGGCTCAGTGCACTGCCAACATTAGCACAGTTTGAGGACAGTTGGAGGAACTCCGTGCGAAGATTGCCACGCCAATTGAGTGACTCGAGGGCGAGTCACAATGTTTGTGTTGGGGGCCTATTGGGCATGGAATCCCCCAAGGCATGTTTTGGGGCTCAAAGCCCACATTTTGACCGAATGAAGTTGTAAATCTTTGTGAAGTACGAGTGCGGGGTGCGGAAGTAGGTTAGAGTCATAGGGTTGTCCGCCTTAAGTTTTGTAATGTAATGTCAGCCTACCCATGGTCTGTGAACCATGGAAGTGTATAATTAGAGCAAGGCTCTAGGTTGTAAAAGGTAGATCTAAGTGAAGGATGAATAGATACTCAAGGAAAGAATGAGTCTAACTGCGTAAGTGTGTTCTGGGTTATAGGGTAGGAGAAGGCTCTGCAGTTGAGTGCACAGAGGCCTAGTAGTCCACAGCTGAGTGCACAGACCCCTACAGCTGAGTGCACAGGTCGGAGTCGAATCTGTAACCAAAGGAGAGAATAATAAAGAGAATTTCGATCAAAATTCTGTGTATCTATTCTTGAATTATTACATTTTTTATATGAATTGAAATTGTATGGTTTATTTACTACACACACTTGTATGAATGATTTATATTGCTAAGTATACTTTACACATGCAAATAAGCTAAGTTAAACAACTAATGGTGGAATATTGGTAAGAGCTTGAGTAATAGTAGTGTTCAGCCCCTGAGTAGGGTTGCGCGAACGTAGCATCCTAGGCCATGAGGTATAGATAAGTGTGCGTAGTGACAGACCACTTGAATTCATCAGACATCTCTAAGGTGTGAAAACCTGGTTCTAGCACCCTCCCATACTACTTCGGGTGAGACCTCAATCCGCGCACTGCAAACTGTTGCTGAAAGGGACAGTAGTACTAGGATTTGTTTAGCTATTTAACTCTAAACCTAGGTCAGGCCCCATCAAGCCAAAAATGGTCTTCTACCTTCACCACATTGTTAGGGTTGAACTTGATGTTCATTCTCTTTGCTCATTTCAGCATCTTGTGTAGAATAGCTGGGAGAGCCGATGGTCCCTGAGTCATCCATTCAATATTTGGGTCAGCCACCTCTTCATCCTCTTCAGAACCTGATGGTTCTAGATCTAATTTTGTCAGCTTGTCTCAACCTTCACTTACACCATACATCACTAACCTCGTCAGTGGGGCGTTGGAGCTACTACTTACTCCTCAAAGAAAATATTACTGACTCTCTTGGCTATGGGAGGAACTGAGGTGAAAATTCCTTTCATGTACAAATGAGGGGGATATTTGTAGCCAAGGGTGAAACTGACCCTTGTGGTTGTTCAACTACCCTCATGATCGTTCGACTTCCATGACTTTTCAACTTACATGATTCTATGTTCAACAAGTGGGTCTCTTGGACTTCCACGTTACATCACATTGATTGACAGCAAGCCCATAGTGGAGATGTGGGCAACTTGACTCATGACTTGACTTGACATATCTTGACATGACAATGCTAGTACATTCGTGCTGCTGAGTGATGGATTTCTTCATGGTGTACCATAGCTTCACCTCTGCATGGTGAAGTACGCAGAGTCTTCGATGGTCCTTGGTTCGCTTGATGAAGCTTTAGCATCTTGTTCCTTGCTTTCATGCTGGAATGATTAACGGGCTCACTTATTCACAAAGGTGCACGTTCATCACATTCGTTTGCTTCGCATGCTTCAATCGTTCATTTGTTGGTGAACCTGTCTATCTGCATGTGCTTCCTTTGTTCATCCCATTCATCATCTTGTCATGTTCGTTGGTGTACCTATAACTACAGTCACTCATGACAAGATGACATCAAATCCAAAACCTCCTAGTTTACCATGACACATGATCATTCGAGTGTGGGTGATCGGCAGAGGTAGCAAGGTTGTGATGTAGGATGATGGCTCTGGGAAACTACTGATGAAAACTGCGCAAGAGTCACTGAGAGATTGAGACAGGCGATTTGAGTCAACAGTGACTATTTGCAAGGTCTGGCTCGGCTGGTAGGAAAAATTCCGCAAATTTTGGGGGTAACAATATGGGCTGCGGGACAGCAAGGGAGGCATGCTCTGTGCATTTTCTAGAACAAAAAATCAGCAGGGGCTCGACAGCCAGATTTCACAATTTTCTAGAGGAACTAGCTAGGCTACATGAAGGGTCAGCAGGTAGGGATTGCGTAGTTTTTCTGGGGAACTGCCCAGGATACTACCAGCTAGAATTGCACAATTCCTGGAGGGAACTACCAGTTGGCTGCTAGGTCACTAGCAACCAGAACTGCATAATTCCCAGAGGGAACTACCAGTTGGCTGTTGGGGTCATTGGCAACTAAAACTACGCAATTCCCAGAGGGAACTGGTAGTTAGCTGCTTGGGTCACTAGAAGCCAAAAATGCGCAATTCCCAAAGGGAGCTGACAGTTCACTGCTGGGGTCACTGGTAGCCAAAACTACACAATTCCCATAGGGAGTTGGTAATTGGCTACTCAGTCACTGGCAATAGAAACTGTACAATTCCCAAAGGGAACATGCATTCTACGGTTGGGAGATGTTGGCTAGGAAAACTGCACTAAGGCTGGGAGGCCAACCTGCTGATCATCTCTGCAAAATTTCTGAGCTGAGCTAACTGATGGGTAGTAGAAGACCTGATCATGAGCACTGCGCAATTTCTGAGATGAATAGTCAATCAACTGTCTGGTTGATTGACTGGGAAAATGGTGCAATTTTTTGAAGGAGACAAGGACGAGAACTTTGTGTCTGTCTGACTTGTCTGTGAAATCCCCTTAGTCAGTTGAATGGGTGAGGTCAATGGCCTCTGCGCAAATTTTGAGTGGATTCAGTCCCTGGGTGACTACCGAGTTCGACTGTCTAGGTGTCCAGCTTGAGAGTTGATCGATTTCCTTGCGGGCAGCGTAACTTGAAAGGACTAGCTTGGTGCTTCTACGCTGTTCTGGTTGACAGTCAATCGAGTCGAAAGGAGGGTGATGGTTCGGTTGTCCGTGAGGATTCTGGTTGTCAGAACTTCAACAAATTACTAAGTGTGTGAATAGTTGAAAGATGCATAGATGATCATACGAACACACACTTGCATGACTTGATGACAAAATGACCAAACCATCCAGATACACATGTTCAACATGACTGACTGAAGGTACAAGTGACAAGCACGACACTCATGATTGATCATTAATGATTGAGATGACACTTGCGCGACAGTGAACGTGACTCCATGTGTGAGTGTGACAAATGCTTTCATGGCGAACACAAGAGACACATATGAAGCAAATACTTTGAGCATAACTAGAACACAGTCGCAAGCATGACTTGGTCATCAGCATCCAGATACTTGGATGCAATGAACAAGCAAGGCGAATGTAAAGACTCACATGAGCTCATGGAGTGAACCTGAGTGTGTGCAATCATCAAGTGAAACTCTTCAGGGGAGGCTCCGAAATTCATGTAGGCCAAAATTTTGGAGGGTGGTTGTAACCACTACAATATAGCTGTGATAGGCATTTCATCAAACATATCACAAATATGAAATTTACAGGTATTAACAACATAACTGAGCATAGGGGTCTCATACTTATTTGATATTCACTATGAGGCATTGTTTCCTTATCACATTAGTTGCATTATCATCTATTAGGTCATAAGTTCATTGTTCATTCAATTACAAGTAAAAACATGATGAGAGCCATACATCGCCACTTTCATAATACATGTTCATAACCAACATAATAGCAATAGAAATACCAAGGAAACAACATCCATATAATCCACATATGAAATTTTATAATACTCATGAAATAACAAGGATAAATAACCTCATATTAATGAGTGCAACGACCAACCAGGTTTGGGACTTCCACAAACCACTTGACCATAGATTGTCTTAACCAAATGTTTCTTTCAACCAATCACCCCCATACCATATTCCAAGCATGAATGTGGAACTTAAAACCAAACTCAACCAGAGCTTCTTGAGGCTACACCATCTCACCCTCATCCATAGAACCATTCTTTGTCGCGATCCATCCTGAATCACTAGGCCATAAAACAAACATGGATGCCACCAGATTTCTCCACCTACACTATGAGGAATTTCTCTGTTTCCTAATCTCTAGGATTTATTGCAATCCACATTGGATCACTAGGTCCTAACCGATACTCCACCCTCTAGGCTTTACTATATATCCCACCATTCACTGGTAAGGTTTCCTAGGCCTAATCAAGGGCAACCACCTCTAGGATTTACCATATATCCCACCATTAACCAGTCGAGGATTCCTATGCTCACGAAGGCACACTAATTGGATTTGTAGCAACCCATATCCTGGTTCAGGGGTCACTAGGCCGGTGGCTTTACTGCAATCCATAGTATGGTCTATGGATCATTAGGCCATGTGTTCTTTATTTCATAGATCCACCTCACTCAGCTTCAAATCCATTCTGAAATCCCGCTCAACCGAAACATGAGAACTCCATCACACCATGGCTACACAGAAATGGCAAGGCTAGGCTGAAAACATTGTCACACCTGGAAAAACCCATTCCGTGACAATAAAGAACCACATGCAATACAATGCATGCCAAATATAGCAAGGAAATCACACATGAAAATTGATACCTGCAAAGAATCCTGCTATGGCTTCTTGATCTTTCTCTTCCTTGCTTGCTCCTTCCTTCCTCTTGCCTTCTTTTCCTTTCTTGATTCAATGCGAAAGTGCTCCAAGAAAACTCTATGTCCAAGAGTGAGAGAGAGAGAGAGCATAATAAGAGAGCTCCAAAATTGAACTGAAAAAAGGTCACATTGACCAAGCTTGCCCATTGATCCTCGAAAGCCCTTTTATCAATGAGGCCTCTATTTTCTTCAATTTCAATTATTTTCCTTCATTTTCCTCCTCACATGCAACATGTGACCTTTCACCTTCCTTTTCTCCAAATTTCCATTATTTTCATAAACAAATGTGCCAAAAATGTCATTTTTCCTTTCCAAATCCTTTGCCATTGCCTTTTCCAATTTCCTTAGCCATAATAAATCAATGAACACCCACACTAGGATTTCTTGCCCACCATTCAGCTTGGAATATGTGTCCCATGACCTTGGTCTTATTTTTCTTTTATTAACTTTTACATGGAATTTTGACCAGGGTTGTTACAATGTGCTTGTTTTCTATGCATGGTGGTGGTCATTTTTTCTGTTGTGTAGCCATGTGAAAGTTGATGGTGTTGTTGTTGGATGTGATCGTCATGAGTGTATGTCGGTTATGCATTTGTTATGCATGTTAGTGTTTATATGTTTTTTTTCATACATTGACATGGTGATAATTATCGTGCATGAGGTCATGGTATGTGGTCGATATGGTCATGCATTGATAACTGGACAATGGTTGAAATGATATTTGTATATTATTATGATTATGATTATACGTGTATCGTGCTAATCTAGTTGATCTTGCAGATGAGATATCCTCCCTAGAACTATACTGAGGTATGTTGATTATGTTATGTTTTGGTTTAGCTAACATGGTATACTTGCACGAAAGAGATCAAAGATGAATAGAAAGATGGTAGAATACATTACATGAGACTATCCCTATGGATCAGATGAGCAACGTGGTGGTGAAAATTCTTCTAATGTAACAGACACAATGAGAATTTTGAAGGAAAAAATAAGAAGTTCCAAAGAAGATAATGACAAAATCATTTAGGCACAAGAAACAAGCAGAAGTTAATGTAGTAATCCTTAAGAATTTGTCATAATTGCAAAGACATGAAGCACTTAGGATCAGCCATGGGAAGGAGGATAGGACTAATGGGGCATATGGAAATATATCTTACAGTGGGGATAGGGCAAATAGAGATGACATGATCAGGGATGGCAGGCTCTTGGATACTCTGGACAAGAGAGGTGATGGACACAGATTCTATTCTAGTTTTGGTTTTGATAGGTATCATGATCATCGTCGTTATCATTCTTACAGGAGAAGTGACAGGGGATATTTTCTAGATGAGTTTAAGAAAGTGAAGTCACCTACATTTGATGGATATTTGAAGAAAATGGATGATGTTGAGTCATGGTAACTTGGGATGAATAAATTATTTGAGTTGCACGAGTACGCAGAGAACATGAAGGCCATAACAACTATCTTTAGCTTCAAAGGGAAAGAATACATTTGGTAGGAAGATGTGAAGCAGGTTAGAGACATCAGGACAGAAGATTTGAGTTGGCAAGCTTTCAAGATACTTTTCAGGAAGAAGTACTTGTCAGAGAGTTACTATTACAATAATGCTAAGGATTTTTATGAGCTAAATATGGTATCATTGATATATGAGGAGTATACAACCAAGTTCTTAGAGTTATTGAGGTATGTACCGTATATTAAGGATGAAAAAGTGAAAGTTCAAATATTTTTTAGTGGATTTCCATTAGCATTTAGAGATCAAATTGAGTATGATGAGCCTCAGTCACTTGAGGAAGTCATTGGGAAATTGAAGCATTGTTATGAGCAATCAAAGAGTAAGATAGAATCTCAGAAAGGATGGAAAGGAAAATAAAAAAGCTAAAGGTAAATGGTAGTCGAAAATAACAAGACCTCATAATGCAAAAGAGAAAGAAAATGATGCGCCTTATAAGAAGTTCAACATAGTTAGACAGGGACATCAGTCATAGCGTGGAGGGCATTAGAATATAGGTGATGGTAAGGAATAGTTGCAACATTGAACATGTGGTAAGGAGTTTCTTAAGAGTGATTTTCCATAGAATCAGTGTGGTAGGCCTCAGATCTATAGTGCACAAGAAGCACAGACTGCAAGGATGGTGGGCAGAGAATTCCACGAATCTATGCAACTTTGGATAACCGGCAGGAAAATCAACAAGAATCTATTATGAATATGGACGTCAAGTTTTGTGATCAAGTTGTTTCTATTTTGATTAACCCTAGATTTAATTATATTTATGTTAGACATGACCTGATGGATAAGCGTGGTTTGAACAAATAAGTGCATGCAGATTGTTGTCTAGTGAAGTTAACTACAGGTACAAAGATGAGAGTTCATCATTGGTTAAGATCTTGTGCATTCAAGTTGAATGGTATGCCTACTTCGACACATTTGAATATACTATTGTTGGGATGATATAGTAAGCTTTTGGGTATGGATTGGTTATATTTTCAAAGGACTAAGGTGGATTGTTATGACAAGGCTATTGAGTGTTTGGATGACAATAGAGAACAAAGGATCTTGTAGGGTAAGAAGAAGGTAACATCAGTTAGAATGGAGACAACTATGTAGGCAAAGTGCATTCGCAAGAAAGGGTGTGTGTTTTTTTTAGTCTATATTTCTATTGATAAAGGTAAGAAGGATGAGGATGCGGAGGTATTAAGAAGGTACCCAAGCTTGCAACAATTTCAAGGTGTGTTTCTAGCAGATATTTCAGAGTTTTTGCCTCATAGAGAAGTGGAATTTTCTATTAAGTTGGTACCAAGGGCAACACCAACATCGAAGGAAACATACAGGATGAGAACTCTATAGTTAGTAGAATTGAAGCTGCATTTAAAGGAATTGCTTGAAAATAGAAACATTAGGCCAAGTGTATCACTGTGGGGCACATCGGTATTGTTTGTGGAGAAGAAGGATGGTACTCTCAGATTATGCATTCACTAAATGCAGTTGAACAAGGTGACCATCAAGAACAAGTATCCATAGTCGAGGATTGATGACTTGTTTGATCAGTTGAATGGAGCAGCAATGTTCTCAAAGATTGATCTGAGATCATGATACCATCAGGTACACATTAAAGAACAAGACATGTACAAGACAAATTTCTAGCCCAGTTATGAGCATTATGAGTTTTTTGTAGTTCCATTTGGTTTGACTAATGCTCCAACTAATTTTATGTGTTTGATGAATAGTGTATTGCATCTTTATTTGGACAAGTCCGTTATTGTTTTCATTGATGATATATTGGTGGATTCTAAGAACGAGGAAGAACATGTCGAACACTTAGCAGAAGTGTTGATATTACTGAGAGAGCATCAATTATATGCTAATCTCATTAGCTGTAACTTCTATAAAACAGAAGTACATTACTTGGGGCCTGTTGTCTCCAAGGAAGGTATAACAATGGACCCAGAAAAGATAAAAGATATCATGGAATGGGAAGCTCCTAGAAATGTGGAAGAGGTAAGATCATTCATGGGACTAGCAGGTTATTACAGGAGGTTCATCAAGCACTTCTCTCACATTGCATATCATATTACATCACTGCAAAGACAAGGTAAAAAATTTAAATGGACAGAGGAATGTGCAACGATTTTTTAGCAGTTGAAGCAATTGTTGACAAATGCTCCATTTCTTAATATTGCAGATACACACAAAGAGTTTGCGGTATGTACAAATTCTTGCAAGAGAGGGCATGATGGAGCCTTTATGCAGGAAGGACATGTGGTATGATATGAATCAAGGAAACTAAATGAGCATGAGCAGAATTATCTGACACATGATCTTGAGTTGGCAACGATCATCCATGCATTGAATATGTGGAGGCACTATCTTCTTAGCATGAGGTTTGTACTAATGAGTGATCACATTGGATTGAGGTATCTATTTGACCAAATGAATTTCAATTCCAAACAAGCCAAATGTTTGGCCATGATCAGTGATTTTGACTTTGAGATCAGGTACATTAAGGGTAAGGAGAATAGGGTTGCAGATGCTCTAAGAAGGACAGTACAAGTAAATCACATTGTTGCTATGAATCCTTATGGGACAGATCTACAAGATCAAATCTTGTAGGCAAGATAGTAGGATGAGAGGTACAAGGAGATTAGGCACAAGTTACAATAGGGTACAGGTGATCAGCATGTGGACTATCATCTTACAATAGACAACTTGGTAAGATTTAGGGACAAGATATATGTGTAGAATCTAGTGATCTCAAGAAGATTATCTTGATATAATTCCATGCTAAGTCATATTACAGTCACCCAAGATATCAAAAGACATTGACAATGGTGTATAATTTTATATTTGGCTGAATTTGAAGAAATATGTGGCAGAGTTTGTGGCTAGATGCTTGGATTGTCAACAGGTGAAAGAAGAGTCCAAGCATCTAGGTGGGTTAGTTCAGCCGATTCTGATTCCAAAGTGGAAGTGGGGGGTCATTTCCATGGATTTCATCATATGTTTGGTGGAGGAAATCTAGACAACATTATTCCATCATGGTTGTGGTAGACAGGTTAACAAAGGTAGCACACATCATTCTATTGAAGTCTACATATTCAGCTAATGAGGTAGCATAGGTCTTCATCAGAGATGTAGTGAGGTTGCATGGTGTTCCAAGGAAGATTGTGTCAAACAAAGATGTTAAGTTCACTTTTAGATTCTGGAAAGAGAAGTTTGCAGGTTTGGGTACAGAGTTGGCCTTCAACACAACTTATCATCCACAGATAGATGGATAGATAGAGAGGGTCAACAGGATATTGGAGGACATGTTGAGGATGTATGTAATGAATTAGAAAATGATATGTGAGGAGTACCTTCCATTCGTTGAGTTTGGTTATAACAATGGGCATTCAGAGTCACTGAGTATGATTTTGTTCAAGGCATTGTATGGTTGGAGTTGTAATACTCCCATACGTTGGAGTGATCCAGTGAATAAGGTGTTCATAAGACCAGATATGTTGGCAGAAATGGAATAGGAAATGCATATAATCAAGAAGAAACTAAAGGCAACACAGGATAGGAAAAAAATCTATACAGGTCAAAAAAGGATGTTTAAGGAGTTATGGGTTAGGGAATAGGTGTGCTTTAGAATTAATCCCAAGAAGATCTCTTTGAGGATTGGATGCTGACACCTCAGTATTGCTAGAATTTCAAGGTTCTTGAAAGGATTGGACAAATGAACTACAGACTTGCACTGCGTCCAACAGTGAAAGTCCATGATGTTTTCCATCTATCATTTCTTAAAAAGTATGTTAAATATGTTGATCATGTGATTCACTGGTCTGTATTCTAGGTGGAGCCAGAAGGAGGTTTCCATCCGGAACCGCAATGTAATTTTCAAAGAATATTCTCATGCTCCACAACCGAGCAATCGAGAAGGTTAAATTGTAATGGAAGCACTTCGGGCCTGATGAATCTACATGGGAGATGGTCGATCATATGTGGGCTATGTATCCTTCTCTATTCATTGTTTGAGCGAATGTTTTTGGCATATGTTTTGGTATATGTATATATGTATATGTACATATGTATATGTATATATGTATATGGATGTAAATACTTCCATGAGATGTGTTAAAAAGCTCCAATAAGTGGTGGGTGTCATGTCATTATGTTTGTTATGTTGTATTGTTGTCATGTTGGTTTGCTTTTCAACAAGTTGTTCATCGTAAATATCGCATCGATCTATGTTATAAAGCTCCATGGGTAGTATGTTTTGCTTTTCATTGGTCTTGTTGGTTTTAGGTGTCACTGACTACCGAGGACAACTTTCCCCCAAGCAAGAGGGTTCTGTAACAACCCTGATCAAAATTCCATGTAACAAAGTTAATAAAGGCAAAATAATAACCAAGGTCATGGGACATGTATTCCAAGCTGAATGTCAGGAAAAAATATCCAAGTGTGGGTGTTAATTTGGTTTATTATGGCTAAGAAAATTGGCAAAGGAAATGACAAAGGCTTTGGAAAGGCAAGAGGCATTAATTAGCATTTTATTTATGAAAATAATAGAAATTGAAGAAAAATATAGGCCTCATTAATAAAAAGGTTTCTGAGTATCAATTGGTACCTTTTGTCAGTTAATTTTTGGAGCTCTCTCTCTTTACTCTCTCTTTCTCACACTCTAGGTGGTATAGAGAATTCTTGGAGAATTATAGCATTGGATCAAGGAAAGAAAATGAAGGACTAAGAAGGCAAAGGGAAGAAAATAACAAGCAAGGAAGAGCATAATCAAGTGGCTACAATGGAATTAGTTGCAGATATTGATTTTCACATGTGATTTCCTTGTTATATTTGGCATGGATGGTACATGCATGTGTGTATTCTGTTCTCTTTCTATCATTGGCATGGGTTTTTCTAGGTGTGATAGTTTTTTCAGCCTTGTCTTGCCATTTCTGGACATCCATGGTGTGATGGGTTCTCTTTTACTTGGTTGAGATGGATTTTCAGATTGTTTCGAAACTAAGTGGGGTGGTCTTTGAGGAAGAACACAAGGCTTAGGAATCCCTACACCGGTGAAGGTGGGATTTTGGTAAATCTAGATTTTGTGTACCTCAGTGGGCCTAAGAGTCCTCGATCAGTGAATAACAAGATATATGGTAAAGCCCAGAGGGTGGAGTCTCAATTAGGCCTAAGAATCCTCGACCAATGAATGACGAGATATATGGTAAATCCTAGAGACTAGGAGATAGGGACATTCCTCATTGTGTAGGTGGAGAGATTCGAAGGCATCCATGCTTATATAGGCCTAGTTATACATGTACCAGTATATGGTGGGATTATAGTAAAGCTTGGTATTGTATGTTTAGTGTTTGGGCATAGGAATCCCTTAGTGGGTTGCAGTAAAGCTTGAGGAAACCTAGTTGGTTGTATTGTGAGTCCCACATTCATGCTTGGAATATGGCATAGGGGTGATCCGTTGAAAGAAATATTTGGTTCATCCCAATCTATGGTCAAGTGGTACATGGAAGTCCTAGACCTAGTTTCATTTTGCATATGATTAATAATATTTATTTTCCTCTTGATCTTTATGTGTAAATTTACTTGTTATTATGTGGCTTTAATGGTTGTTTTGTCATTGATATATATTTGGTTTTTTGTTGGTTATAAGCTTGTTTTATAACATACTTGATGTATGGCTCTTATCATGTTTTGATTAGTAAATGAATGAAAAATGAATATATGACCTAATAGATGATAATGTAGCTATTGTGATCAGGCATGAATTCTTCTTTAGGAATCTCAGATAAGTATGAGACCCCTATGCTCAGATCTATTTTTATGACATGTAGATTACATATTTGTGACATGTTTGATGAAATGGTTGTCATGCCTAATAGGGGCCAGACCAAGTATTTGTACCAATGATTGCATTAATAGCCTTATTTAATTGTGTTTTATCATTCCTGAAATTTCCATGAAGTTCTGGGTAGTGGCTTGAGACCTGTCATTGAAAAAATGGTTTAGAATTTGAAGTCGATGGCTCAGAACTGTCTGAAAAAGTCCACAGTACTTGGCATGCCTTCTTGTGGGTGTGGTTGGAAGGCCTCAGTCACATGCATGGCTTATCATTGGAGAGGTTGAGGGTCCAGATCAACAAAATGACAATTTTTCTCAGGGGTTAAGCACCTAGAAGGGTTGGTTGCCTCTTGAAGGGTCTGTAGTGCCCGAGGAAGGTTAGATTGGTTTGGTTTTGTTAGTTCATGTTTCTTAATTGTACATGGGGAGTTGAATCACATCATAGTAGCCTCTTGTCACATGTTTACCCCAATAGACTAGTTAAATTGGGTAAATGTGGGAGGAGGGTGTTCCATGCATGACAAGCACATTCTACCCTATTATCGCTCCTCCAGATCTCCAAGGTTGAGGATGAGTCTAGCCGAGGTAACCATAAACCAATATTTTGACTTGGTAGCTAGCCCTACCAAGCTGGAGAGGGCTCTCTCCAAAGGATCAAAGCCAAGAGGGCTAGATAGATTAGGGTTCTAGGCTAGATATAAAGTGCAGAGGGTTGTTTGATTTGATTTTGATTGGGGTAGTCACTCGATGAGTGAATGGGGTAGTCAAAAGAGAGTCAGAATTGAAAACAACTAATGGGGCAAGGTAGGAAAGTTAATTTAATACTTTGTAGTATAGTTATGAAATGGTTTAGACTGATGAGATGCTAAAAAAAGCATGAAAATCATGATTTTTTTTTAAACTGAAGAAATTAAACAAATTATGATGATTTTCCCAAAACAGAGCATAGAAGATGTATTCTGCTTATCACACCTTAAAAATAAAACATATTTAGAAGTGAAATGGATCATGGAATATTCAAAACATTCACACACATGTAACTAAAGAAGAAACAATATCAAAATACCATGCCACATGAATCCCACCAAAATAGTTGCAACTCATCCAATATATTCCATGCCAAAGTATGAAACATTAATACAATATCTAATGGAGTCCAATCAGTAAAATGACTGAAAACGTACATGATATAGGCCTCAAAACAAATACTCCCAACCATCAGGGGTCAAATCCATGAGAGGAGCAGTTACAACAAAAGCTCAACTGGTAGCTAGAGGGTAGGGTGGTCAAAGTGACTCATCCATAACTTAAGTAAATTGATTCATTACATATCATGGAGGCCATTTACCTAATGTAATTACCCTAGGTAACACTAAAAACATGATAATTACATCAATCATGTGAATTACAACAGTAAAATATTGATTTCACATAGGTAAAAATCAAATTTGGAGAAGAACAGTGAAAAACTAGGACAACTGTCAAACACGTAGTGCCATCTTCAGAACCACTTTTTCATGCCTTCCTGGTGTCCAAATTGATCCCAATATAGCTTTTTGGAAATAATATCCTGTCTAGTTTCCATATCTTCCCTTATTTTTCAAAATGGACTTGATTTAACCCTCCAAAAGCCAAAGACTGGTCAAAAAGTGCAGAATGAGGGTACAAAAATGAAGTGTGATCGTGAAGGAAACTGTTGGAGGTCTTCCTCAACTCCAAATTGAGATCAAAATATCTGATTGGAATTATAATTATATCTAGTTATCATTTTAATCATCAAGAAATTTATTTGGACACTTCATCTAGGAGAAAAATTAATTTTCCCAAGGTCACTCCAAAAGTTCAACAACTTTCTTGTAGCAATTGTATTTTTGACATTTCTCCAAAACCATAACACTTGTAAAAATTGTGAAGGAGGTTTTTCATCCTTGTACTATTATGGATAAAAACCTCTCTCACTTTTGTAAAATTCATCTTTTCTTGGTTGGAAACATACTTTTAAGGAAAAGTGGCCCTATGTGTGGCAAATGATTTGCCCCTTGGAATGACTTCTTGAAAAATGATGGAGACATGATGTTTATGAGTTGGAATAGTCTCATAATTTTTGAAATGACCTCCATTAGGCCTCATCTTCTCATATGTCTCTAATTCCATAGCCAACCCTAGATTAGTGGGAGAGGAAATTAGGGTTTAGTGTAAGGAAAATAGGAGATTTGGGAAATTTATAGGAATGAAGGGAAATAAAGGGGATAGGGGGCTTCTATATTCTTAAGAAAATTTTGGGAGGCAGGAAGGGATGTTAGGAAGTAAGGGAATCTGGAATTTTAAGGATTGAGTGAGGGGAAGGGATCCAAAAGGGAGAAGCACAGGCCTAGTCTAGAAAAGTATCAAAAGCATAAATAGGCTACGGTTTATAGAAAAATGATGATTTTGAGGGATAGGAGTGATGGGAAGTGTTTAGGAAGGTATATTAAGGATAGGGGAAGATTTAAGAGCATCAAGATACAAGTTTTGATGATTATTTAACCATGGAGGTCATGAAACTAAGAAAAATGTCCTCAAAAACCCCGAGAGAGGGAAATGAGAGGAATGGGCATGGGAAAGGGTGAAGGGAGGTAGATGGAGTGTAGGTGAGTGAGGTTTCTTGACTAGGGATACCATCAGTGAGTAAAGTTTTAACTGAAGACAAAGGTGGAATGAAAATCATTTCATAATGGGACCCTAATATGAGATAAAAGAGGAGTTTTGATCACTGATACCAGTATGCAAATACTGACACTAACATGCCCATCCAGTGCAAGGGGCGAACCATGCTCTGATACCGCTCTGTAACACCCTCCTCCCACATTTACCCAATATAACCTATCCACTGGGGTAAAAATGTGATGAAGAGTTACTATGATATGATTCAACTCCACAAGTATAATTAACAAAGTGGAATCGATAATCCAAAACCAAACTAACCTTCCTCATAAGCTACAGGACCCCCAAGGTCTAACCAACCACTCCATGTGCCAAACCCCTAAGTCAACCTACTTATTGACTTAGATAGACCCCCAATCGCACCCATGAAAAGCCATCCATGCGACTAAAACCCTCCAGCCGCATGTGCATTTTGGGCATCCATGCAATTGCAGACTTTTTCCGGTAGTTTTGTGCGAGGGAACCCAGATTCTAAGTCAGTTTTTTAGGGCCTCTAATGCAAGACTTGAACAAGGACCTAACTTGAAAATGCCTAACCATGATAGAAATTTCGTCAAACACATCATGAGCATGTAATCTACAAGTCATATAAACACATTTGAGCATAGGCATTTCATACTTATCTGAGAATCATCAATAAGGTATTATGCCTTCTCTTGATAGATGAAATATCATATATTAGGTCATACATTCATTCAAATTTTATTTACTAAACAAAACAAGATGAGAGACATAACTCAAGTCAGTCATAGATCATGCTTATAACTAGTAGAATAGCAATGATAGAACAACTATTAAAACCACATATTGACAAGCACAATTAGACATAAAACACAAGAGGAAAAGAGCTTTTATTAACATATGAAAAATGCAACCAAGTCAGGAGTTCCATGTACCACCTGACCATAGATTAAGTTGAACCAAATATTTCTTTCAACCAATCATCCCCCTGACATATTCCAAGCTTGAATGTGGGACTCACAAAAAAGCCAATCAAGGCTTACTCAGGCTTTACCATGTATCCCACTAAGAGATTCCTAGGTCCAAACAATAAACATACACTACAGGATTTATTGAAATCCTACAATATACCAGTAAAAGGATCACTAGGCCCTAAACTATCATGGATGCCTCTAGATCTCTCCACCTAAACCGTGAGGAAATTTGCTATCTCCACCTTTTAGGATTTACCGTGTATCCCACCATTACCAGTTAAAGGATTCCTAGGCCCAATGAGGGTATTCACCTCTACGCTTTACCGTGTATCCTGCCATTACCAATCAAGGGATTCCTAGGCCCAATGAGGGAATTCACAACTAGGATTCACCATGTATCCCACCATTACCGGCCAAGGGATTCCTAGGCCTTGTGACTTTTCTTGAGACAACCCCACATAGTTTCGAAACCATCTGACAATCCAACTCAACCAAGTAGGAGAAACCCCATCACACCATGGCTATCTAGAAATGGCAAGGCAAGGGTGAAAACCACTATCACACCCAGAAAGACACATGCCAATGACAACAAGAGAACCAAAAACATGCATGCATGTACCATGCATGCCCAAACTAGAAAGTAAATCATACATACAACTCGATACCTACATGTAATCCCACTGTAGTTGCTTGATACCGCTCTTCCTTGCTTGATCTTTGCTACCCTTTGCTTTCTTGTCCTTCCTTTTCTTTCCTTGATCCAATGATAGAGTGCTCCAAAAAAAATATAAGTTTCCAAGAGTATGAGAGAGAGAATAGAGAGAAAGCTCCAAAATTGAACTGACAAAGTTGTGTACTGATCCTCAAAAGCCTTTTTATCAATGAGGCCTCTAATTTCTTCAATTTTCCTTCATTTTCCTCCTCACATGCAACCTATGACCTTTCACCTTCCTTTTCTCCTAATTTCCTTAATTTTCATAGATAAAATGCCTATTAATGCCTCTTTCCTTTCAAAGCCTTTGCCGATTTCCCTTAGCCATAATAAACCAAATGAACACTCACACTAGGATGTTTTTCCCAACGTTCAGTTTGGAATAAGTGTCCACGAACTTGGTCTTATTTTTTCCTTAATTTACTTTATTACATATATTTTTAACCCAGGGTTTTTATAGAAAGAGGTTAAACCGTGATAGTATTTTCTTATGTTAAATAATGAAAAGTATTATGGAGAATTTCCATCTATGTGTCGTGTGTTATAAATTAATTAATGGAGCAATGAAACACATAAAATATTGCAGAAACACAAATACAAAAATTCATAAAACAAGATACACATAGATATATGTGGTTCAACCAATTTGGGCTACATCCATGGAGAAACAATCAATCCTTCTGTTTATATTATCGAGCAAAATGAAGACATACAACCTACAGTGATTATGCTATATTTTCATCTTCGCTCTCACACAATCTCATCTCTCTTTCTCACTCAAAATAATAATTCATGTTGATTTGGGGTAGCATCGGATGTGCTCTAGCCACGAAATTTGGTGGAGAGGTTGGGGCACATGAGATCTCCAATACCCAGAAAGGGTTTGGGCAAATTCTAAACAGTTCAGGAGATAT